>JAQFYP010000852.1:0-18933 GCA_034694865.1 Bilobella braunerae | reverse complement strand
TAAAATAAATTGTTTCTCAAAATCGAATAAGCAAATATCTAAGATCTTTTAAGGAATTAAACGTCAAGCTATAAGGAGCGTTTTATAAAAAATTCAGCTTTGTGGCTGATAAGAATCAAAAGTTGCTGGGATATCTTGATGGTTACCGAGATAGATAAACTGTTTCTTAAGATCGAATGACCAAACATTGTTCATATTTTAGGGGAGTAAAACGCAAGTTATTAGTAGTTTTTAGTAAGAATTTCAGCTATGTGACTGATAAGGATCAAAGGATTTCAGGGATTTTGTGATGGTTTCCAAAATAGTCAAACATATTTTTATTCAAAATCAACTGACCAAATATCGAAGAGTTTTAGTTCAGTAAAAGTACATTCAATTAATTAATTAGGCATAAAACACTGGATTATTACGTTAAATTTCCTTGAAATCAATGTGAAGTTTTTGTTTATACTATAGAACTGAAATACTTGAAATATCTAAAGTTATGACTGAATTGAAATAAATAACTAAAGATTAGAAAAATGAACAATAAATCTGAGAAGCTCTGAGAAGCCTAAAACCTTTTCCTTGATGTCTCTATTCTTGTTCATATGGTTCAGAAGTATCAGCATTGAAAAAAAATAATCCCGCGTCCCTGTAAAACAAAACAACAGCATAGGTTTGTGATACTTCAAATCGGACTACGTAGTTTTTGGCTTACGATTTTGGCTTATCAAAACCAACTTGATACAACTCTGGTCCGCTGGCTATGCCTTCCTTTCCTAATGCGACTGTTTTTGCCTTTATTGCAGTATAGCAATATGGATTGTCTACTGTGCGGTTGAAATATTCCACCACGGTTGAATGTCGATAGTAAGCATTGGACAGCTTGTCTAAATTGGAACAAAATCACTTGAAAAGAAAAATTCTAAAGAAATGCAAAAAACTGCCAAAAATCACAGTTAAACTGCATCTAAAAGGAAACTAACGAAAGCTTATTGAAAACAACACTTACCGCCCCAATTGATGTAAACATCACTGTCGCCACACGGAGGAGCCTAACGACATAATTTTCATTAAGCATTTTTGGAGGCCATTAACCTAATGTACCTAACTTACATGTCCCAAAGTTTGTGTAGTATGTAAAACACATACATTGCAGGCGTCCTCTATCGATAGTTTTTCTTCCTTCTTTAAAAATGTGTAACCAAACCCAGCAGGATCCAGTGCTTAAAAAACATTTGTTAATCTATTAAATTTGAAAAAAAAAAATGTATATTTTAGCTCACCGTAAATACGTCCAGGGAGTTTTCCAGTTTCGTTTCTAAACATTTGACCAGCTTGGCCCGCAACTTGTGCTCCCAGAGAATGACCAATGAGTATCAAGGTTCCTGGGCAGTTTATTTTCTTGTTTCGTAACGCCACCATAAACTTACATAATTCTTGGGCAACTTCAGGAACCTGTAAGGAAAAACAATTCAAAAATTAAGGTATTTCGAATTACTTAACATACAAAACGTTGTTTCACACAGATGGTATTTGAATTTAATATGGTATACTGGTATCGGTAATTAATTTTAATCTCATGATATTGGATTGGATTGGAACTTATTTGACTTCTCGGGACTTGCGTAATTGGAGATATTCAAGAATTTTTATGATTAGATAGTATAACATATAGATTAATTAAGGGGATTCTCTCTAAATTATTGTATCATTAATCTATTAAATGTTGAGAGCCTTCCAATTTACTGAATTTGTTCTGTTTTTGTTTTGCTTTGTTTTGTTTTTTAGCATAATTGAGTTGCTTATACTGATATTCCAACAAGAAGTAACCTATTAAATTATCGTATTAAATTAACCTATAAAGTTAACCTACTAGAGTAACCAATTCTAACTTATGTAAAGTAAAATCTACTGGGGAATAGCAAATTTGATATAATCGATTTTGAGCTTGAAAATTCTTTATTTTTGAATTGGGTTACAAACATTTTTAGGTTTGTAGGCAAAAAGTAAAAGTTTGTCAGCTTAATCTCATAATATTAACAAGTGTTCATAATATGAAAGACTATACTCTGACTTACTTTGTCTTTGGAAGGAACATAAGTTGAAGTTGCAGCAATTCTTTTCCACAGCAAAGTCACTACATTGTACTTTTGTACCTTGACAAACGTATCAATATCAATTGTTTAAATTTCATTTTATTATAAACTTAGTATGTTCAGATAAGCTCTACTTACTATTACAGACTTGGTTTCACATATCTTTTTCTGGTTTTTTTGAAGCAGAGCGGCAACAGTGTTGCTCATGACAATAGATGACATTTGGCCTCTCCATCCATGTATTACAAAAACCGTTTGGCGATCTTCCTTGAATAGACTCAGTTTATTTGCCGTTACCTCTTTGCCCTCAGGAAATTTCCTAAAAAATCAAATTAAGTAATGGCAGACGTAAATTTATCTTTACGCTAACCTGGTATGTACTCTGAACTCAGCGGTCGGTCCTTCATTCGTGTGCCATGGTGGAATCAAATTTACAATAAATTCTGCTAGAGGTGAAAGAAATTCGACCACAGTAAACAGTGTTTCGTAGGTCTCCACATCATAAAAGCCTTCGTCGACTCTAACCGCCTTCGTCGTGCTGCAAATTGAAAAGGCAAAAAACTGGATTGAAAGTGATATAAACAATTTATGTTGTTTACTCATTTTGAGACTTACTTGTAATCTGGACGAAGCGTATCCAAATAAGCAGCCTCGGTGTCTTCAGTTGACAGGAAAGTATAGGTATTGAAATCTGGGTTGTATTCACCGTAGGAGAGCACCGCGTACAATCCATTCGATAATTTCCTGACCATTTGGAAATTGAACGCGAACAGCTCACTTGCCGCAAAGAGTGGGGAGACTTCCACATGTGGAACTTTGCATTCTATCTGAGGATAGTTCGCGAGAAATGCAGCAGACTCTCCTCTCATCCTAAAATCTTGATAAGGGAAGCTGAGAGGCTTCCCTGGATGTTTGCTGTATGTTTTTTCAATATCTTCACGGACGGCATCATACAAGTTCTCATCCTTTTTGACAAACGAGGCAATGGCTCGGAAGATATTGTCTTCATCGTGTGCTACACTGCATATAGAAAATGATTTCGGAACTGCTTCAGTGTCCATAAAAATAATCCTTTGGGTGTCCGGTTCGGTAGCCACGCAGGATCCAATCCTAGAATAATTTTTATCAGAAAATTTTGAGGATTTGAAAGTTGTTAGTGGTGTTATCCATCACATTAAAAAGTGACTCGCCTTGGAACCGAATCATCAAGGTTAGAGCTGAACTGTATTGAAATATTTCCGTCGTTAGATGAAACGACGGAATAGTTTCCACATTGTAACTCATCTGCACTACGTTCAGGATCCCTAAAATGGAAAATAGACGATGTATATGGTAATTTATATTTTCATTGTAGGTTGCTTAAAAACACTTTTATCGTACGTTTTTTTTAATAGGTCAAAGTGACCAGCTTCACTGGAGCCTCTAAACAGAAAGAAATGGGAGACAGCATAGATTCCATCTGCATACCGCAAAATGTTGTAGCCGTCACCTATATTACGTATCACAATTGGGATGAACCCATGTAAGCCTCCTGCAGCGGTTAGTTCAGGAGCAGTCCCGTACACAGCGTCAGTGAGCATATACTTCTTATACTTCTCCTTGTTTCGTTCGAGTTCTATTGCGTGGGGCTGTTCAAAAATATCGTCGCGGTATTCGTCCCACTTCTCATCCACGATGTAATTTACTGAAATTTTTTCATACTTGAATTCTCGACCTAGTTACAGTAAGTACCAAGTATTACCAATATTTCCCCTGCATAGTTCGTGCATATTCTGGTCTTGATGTATGGCGGCAGCTATACTACGGAATAAACAGTTCCCGTCGGGACCACTTTCCAGGATTTCGAAAGTGATTGGCTCCGTGGATCCTGGCACCAGAATTGACAGCATATTCACCTTGATGTCCATCTTGCCGCTGAAAAACATAGTAGATTCAAATTAACCTCAAGATCTTAATGGTTCTGTACTCAGTTCTTGCCATGCCATACATGTGCGCAATTATCTACTTATGGGGTATGCATTATTCTCTTCATTCAAGGGTTAACCTATTACATGTAATTTTTTGTACAAAATTTTAACAAAATTATGTTATTCAAAATATGTTTTATCGTAATACATTGATCTATGTGATCACTGTTTTAACGAAATAGTATTCTAGAAATGAAATACAAGCTTATACTTAACTAGCCAAATAAGCCCACCCTAGAGCTCCCTTAGGTTGAAATAACAGTTTTTGAAATTCACAAATGAATGCTCGCAAATATCTATCGTTTATGACGCTATGAGTGTGACAAATTCCTCAAATTATTTTCTCACTATCGAAAATAAGCGAATAAGTTGGAAAATAAGATAAGGAAAAGTTCTTCATGCAAACTGCCCTATCTCACATCACTTCGTTCTCAAGCTATCCGAATTCAACTTCGGCAGTTATAACACTGTCACACATCCCAAGCAAAAATATTAAAGGCGTTTAATGGTTTGAAATTAAAACTGGTGGACTTAAGAATTGTCGACTTATTTGTTACGGTTAACACTAACTTAATTCTTTTAATTTAATATTTAAATCCAGCGTGAGCCCGTGTAATATAAGAGGATATATGTAATGTATATATTCTATTCTGTTCTATTTGTTTATATTACACATGAAAAAATTTGGAAATTGTTTATTGGAAAAAAACAAACAAATTTCATGGAACCCATAGAATAAAATCAAAATCCTGCTGTCCTAGGACGAGCTTTTTGACTGTTAAAATCAAAACAGAAGACATTTTCAGAAAAGTTCTAAAAGGAAAGGTAGGAAAGGGGCTCAGTATCATAGATCACCAAGCGGGCACAACAGACTATCCGTAACATTTCGCTGTTTTACGGGCCTAGTCAACAAAGGGAGGACACCAACCTAAAATCAGGTACGGCCGTAGCTTTCGCCTGATAACCGTAGGTGACTCTATGCAAATGAGGGTATTTTTCTCAATTCTGACAGAGACAGAGACATTTTCAGAAAAATTCTGAAAATCAGTAGTATTAACACATATCATTGCTTTCACCCAACGCCAACGTTTCAATATACATTTTTAATTTTTTTTTTGCTGTTTGACATATGGCCTGGTCAACTGTTTGCGTGTACTAGTGAGTGGGGTTCGAAAATTAGCCTAACCAGTGGGCCCTAGGACAGTGGTCCCTCGAGGGGTCATCCCTCGACATTAGTGCATTTCTAGTTATAGATAAGTCCCTTCCTATAAAATGCAGATGCCCATCTCTGATGAGGGTAATTGATGATGATGATCAGACTTGTTGGTGAGTGCCAATCAAGTAACTGTCCAAATGAGATATTCTGGTGCTAACAAGGGGAGGTAGGGAGGAATGGACGCTTCCACCAAGAAGCACGCATTCCGTTAGCAGGGCAATGACCGGATTAGGTTGACGAAAGAAAAAACTTGCCCTTTGAGCAATAGCTTTTTCGATACAAATTTTTACACAGGAACAACACATTCTTTCAATAATATATTGTAAATGGTTATAATTTGCAACTTTACCAATGTTCATGCAACTCTATTTAGTTCTATTTAACTCTCGCAGTTAGTTATGCTAATATCTATAAATTAAATTGGTTGATTGTATAATTCTCTTTCAAATCACGTCCGGTTTTCTTTTGGGTAAACTGCAATTCAGATAACAAATTTGTTCGCACTCATCTTGTGATGTACGATACATTGCACGTACAATACATCTACAATATATACATGATGTATTGTGCATAAGTTTGGCAAAGGTCAAAGTTCACTGGGCCAAAAACTCATTATAGTGCAAAGGGGGGAATGACGAAGAAAAAGTTTTTCTTACCCTCTAGTTGGATCCTCCATAATAATAGGCACCAACAAGCGGAGGACGCAGGTCACTTCTGGGTAAAGCTAAAGTGGGGTCACTCACAATAAGGTCAAAAAGCTTGTCAACAAAAAAATATAAGGCGATAGCAATTAAATGTAAATCAACACGCAGTGACGGTAGTAACCTTTCCGAAGAGAAATGAAGTCTGCTCTTTCTCTACAAAACAATGAAGTAGCTGCAGCACAAAGAAGAGGCAAACGCATTGCTCTTCTCCCAGTACGTAATGTAGCCACCGGATGGAGTAAACTCTTCCTTTTCGAATGGTTGAATGACGCTACGGGCTGAGCTATAGCTCGTTTTATTTTGAATTTTATAAAAATTTCTGTTTCTTAAGTTAACCTTCGGAATACCTAGACGTAGGTCAAACAACTGATACCATGTTCATCATATGATAAATCAAACGATTTCTAGAGTCTGATACAATGTTCATCACTTGATGAAGTCATGGTTCTTGAACACTCCAACTACCCGGAACGAGTTAGTGGTTATTTATCCACGTTGTAAGCAGGCATAATGCATGTAAACATTTGAACAATAAATATAATTTAGGAAATATCAGACCACTGCATACACAGTTTTACCACATTAACCATACTAAACAGTTTGACACTGTAAACAAAATATAAACACACCATAAACAAAGTGTAAACAATAATCAGTTTGATAATGTAAACAATGTATAAACAAAGTAGAAACAAATTTGACACTGTAAACAATGTATGAACAAAGTATAAGTACTATATATGATGATGATTTTATTTATTTGACAATTGGCAAATGCCCTAGTCAACAAGGACTTAGATACTTAGGTTACATGTTTGATTACCAGAATTTGTTTTGTGACTGTACTTACTCTGTGTATAAATAGGACTAAAACTAATTTAATACTAAAAGTGTGTAAGAATACTGTAGAATACTGTGAAGAACTGGCCACTCCATCAGGCTGTCTCGTGTTTTGCACGGTATAATGCTTGTATACTTAAATAAATTAAATAAAATAATACCTTAAACTTAGATTAAACTAATATAAAATTATTGTTAAAATGGCACACCCGCTACCAACCAGCATTCGTTTGTTAAAAATTTAGATTCTTGTAGATTGTTTATATATTTAGAAATAGAATTACACATGAATATATGTAAGGCCTTGTATTCGACCATTGACTGTGGCGAGCTGGCGAATCGGCTAATGATGGCTCCAACGTCTTTTAATTGGGTAACACGTAGGAACTTATTCCGTTCTCCTTCATTGGCTGCGCAGTGTTCCAGTACATGAGTTAGTGAAAAAGATTCACTGAAAAACTTACTTTTTTTTCAGAGAAATCCCCAAGATTGATCCATTCGCCTTTATTCAGTAACAAGCTACTATAGTACTATACTGTATAAGTACTATATATACAAAGTATATACATGTTATAAACAAACTGTAAACCAAGTTAAACAATGAGAAATTTGATAACGTAGAAAACTAATTTTGGGAATATGTAATGTGTAAACAATGTATGAACAAAGTGAAAATCAAATGAAATTACCAGTTGTAAAAAGTTTGATACCATTAACAAATTATAAAAAATGTATGAACAAAATATACATGCTATAAACCATCTGTAAACAAAGTATGAACAATTTGATAATGTAAGCAATGTGCAAACAAATTATTGGAATACGTAATGTATAAACAGTGTATAGACAAAGTGTCAAACTAAATTACCAATTGTATACAGTTTGATACTATAAACATAAAAATAGTTCTAAACAATTCTAGTTAAATATTTCTCATCCCATTCTGATTGGGACGGTAATTCTGTTTTTTGTTTTAAGACGGTTTTGTATCTGTTTCTTTTGAGTATGATGCCATTTTTAATCACAAGGACGCTCTTCATCATATGATGAACATGGTATTAGAAAGGTGGGAGAAGTAAAGAAAAGAGCAAAAATGCTTCACTTTCATTTTAAAATGGCGGTATCACGCGCCATCTTGAACCTACAAAATTGCAAGCAATGTTTCAGTCATTTAGAACCATTTTCCGCGGAAATAATTTCAAATTCTCGGTATAAATACCGCTTCTATGCTATTTTTGCAAATTTTTTGTTAAACAATAGTTTATCATATTATGAGCATGGCACTAGAAGGGTTAATCCTTACCCCCTGAGGTTTAGGGCTTTCGGGGTTAGGTTTAGGGCCAAACCTTTTTCCAGGTCTTACGGCTTGAAAAATGCAATTAAAATGTTGACAAGACAAGACCAATCAATGTTTGCTTCCAAAACCTCAGCACTCGAAATCAAGCACTGAATCTCTGGAGGACGCTAAAAGGTGAACCTTACTCGGTAACCGAAGACCTCACAGCCGAAGCCAGAACTGAACGATGAAACAAAAAAATCGCTGAAGTCTCAATTACCAACAGCAAGACAACTACCTCCTACTAGCAGCTCGCCTCAGGACAACCCTCTTCCTGTATTTCCACCTAGCAGACAGAATGATTCCCATGATCTCACTGGCACAAAGCTATAAAAATACATAAAAACGCATAATTAATTTATGCAGTTTGTAATTATACTTAAAACAGCTTTAAAAAAAATCTAAGAAAAAATCTAGGAATATACACCATTAGTACTTTCCAATTTCCAAATTTTGTGTATAGCATACGTAACCTGCAACTCGTATTGATTTTAGGTTACGCCAAATACCCAATAAGCGATTGATTGGTTGATTTGTATGAAGCTAGTCGGGAATCAAATTACAAATGACATAGAAACCACCGTACCTTGATTTTTTATTCTCTACAAGCTAGAATTAATTTTTTACAATTGAAATATTTTTTTAAAACAAATTAGGTCAATGAGTTTTGATCTTGACCTAGTACCAAAGTCAACACCCTCAATGGAATATATGGAAGTATTTTTATAGAGGAGATGTCACTACCCACACCGCTCAGGCTTCAATCGGGCCCATTGCAGTAAGTCCAGTAGCTACACTGCCAATGTCCTCCCTATCGTCCCCGCGCCGTTATTGGAGTCGAATCTTGGATAATAAGCACAAAAAATCATCGCACCGACTTCAGGCGCTTCAATGGAGATAGTTAGGATTCTTCCCTAGGGAACTCGTTGGGTGGACTTACGCACCCGCGGAATCAATTTGCGTATGCAGATTTTCTAGCAGTCGAGAGATCACTCCGACAATCAGGTGTGTTTGTTCTCTTCTGTTTAGCTCTCGAGCGTGGACGCTTATCGTCCTTTGGCAAACTGTATCTTGGGGTGATATGAGATCAGTAACGTCGACGTTATTTTTTTCATGGAGGAACTGAGTCTCGATATCCGGATGCCAGTGGAGAAGCACTGAAAGCTTACCCATTGGACAACCAGGCCCTTCGCATTTAAAGGATCAAGTTAATAAATTATTGACCTAATTTTATTTCAAACATTATTTTTCAACTATAAATATAATTACAACTTGCAAAGAGTCAGAAATCATGGTCAAGCGGTTCCTAGGGGTTTGTAGTTTGAACTTTATCTAACTCCATATAAGTATATGGAAAAAATTGTTAACGTTGCGTGATCTCTCAACGTCAACTAATTTGGATGAAATTTTTACACAAGTTTTCTGAACAACGTTGGAGGGTAACACCATGACTTATCAAAAAAATATTTTTTCCAACTGTAAATTGGGTCACCATAACGGCACCATATTAAGCGGCTGAGCAGAGAGGTGTTATGACGGGATATCGGTCCGGTTGCGTAAATCATGACGGAGCCGAAGGCCTCGGTGATGTAGCGTTAAGCCTTCAAGACTGCCGTTGTTGCCACCTTAAGTACGGTACTAACCATAAGTTTCGTAGTTTGTAGGGTCTCTAGGATTTAGGAGCATGATACTTCCCGTGAACGCCTCGGTAACGTAAGGTTAGGCAGCGGTTGCGGTATATTAGGCCGCTGAGTGCTGCAGGTTTGTGGAAGGGGAAGGGACTTTTCTAAGTCACGTTTATTTATTTTTTATAGCTTGAACTGAAATTCGTCATTATCATGAATGATAGCCGTTCACAGTGGTCCATATTCAAAATTGTAATTTGAGCGTGGCTAATACTCGATACAAAACAGTTATAATTGTAAATAGTTAACTCTCGGATTTTTTTATTCCTATATATAAAACGCAGTTGGTGTTTTGAATGCAGTCAGGCATCTACATTATTAACTTTTCCGGATCTTTTACAACAAGTGACCCTGTATCACCTGTAGTTTTCAGGTGATAGATGTTGCTATTGTCCCGAACAACGCAGGTTTGAGTTCATCTACCTTTTTCATTTATTTTAATAATAAACTCCTTGAAATGGCTGAAGACTTTGAAAAGATGAATTAATTCAACAAGTTTAATTGAATAGTTTATTTTTATTTAAAAAATCATGGCTTAAAAATAAATGATTTGAAGTGCTCAAAAGCAATTAACCGCATAAACTCCATATAGCTTGACAATTAGTTAATTGTGATTAATAATTTTAAGCTTTTTATTTTATTTTTTAGCTTTAAAAGGTGTAAAAATAATTCCTAATTAGTTAGCTATGATTGAAAATTAACATCAATTAACTTTTTGAAGTGGAGTTTTAGAAGTAAATCGAGGCAAATCCTAGTAAACTAGGACCTTTAAATTGTTCAAAAAAAATTCCGGATTGGTTATACTGATTAATAATGAGGAGTCCACGGCCCGTAGTCCGGGGTGTTAGGAGCCTTCTCCTAACTTTGAAAATTGCCGGATTTAAGCCCCTGCACCAGGGCAGGAATCAAATGGGGTTGTGGTAACCTGGGAAGTTGCAGTCGTGGAGAATGAGCTTGTATAATTATGCGTACGGTGGTGTTCGTCCTCTGCCGAAGCAGAGGCTCCTAGGTGGTCAACCCCAGGTTCACTGCCCACCTTTGTCTCATTCCTCGCAACTTCCTAGTAAACTCAAATGCCGATACAATACAATTATTACCCACGTAAATGGGGATGGTTACGTATGAGATTTAAACGGTTCAAAAACAATCTTAATTAGTTACTTGCTGTTAGTAATAAGCAACATTTAACGTGCTAAATGGTGTTTACGTATATAAGTACTGTTACGAACATTGCAACACCTGACGGGAGCGTCAGCCTCTTATTTTATGCCAAAGCATAAATTAGGCCCCGGCTAATCTGTTTTAAAATCTAAAACAGTGGGTACATAATTCCAGAAATCATAAGAATAGTGACTATTTATAGTACTAAACGAATAAAGCAGTTCAACAGTTCAGATCTAAACTGATAGGAAAAGGGAACAGTTAGAGACCCAAGAAAAGTCAGTCTTCTAGTATCATTCGAACAATTCGTATCTACATTAGGAGACTCATTCAATTTAACCAATTAACTTACTTCTAATTAAACTAAATCAATCACAAGTTGATCAACTTGAGTACCTTCATTTCATACATCATCACATCTCATACTTTCATCTTGAATTGATCAATTCATCGCAACTGAGCGACAACGTCCACAACAAGTACTGTTTTTATAAATGGTGTTTTTAAGTTTATCATTACTAAATGTTAATCACAATAACTAAAAACGAATAGCTCTGACCTATTTAAATGCAGTTGGCTTCAATATGCCAAAAAGCTCTACTATAATTTTTTTCTGAAAAAGCATGAAATTGTCGTTGACATTAAATATAAAAATGAAGCAAAAGCTTCGATTTAACTGAAGAATTCAGTGTTAGAAAAATAATGAAATTGAAATTGTCATGTTTGAACGCTGATGCAGTAACCGACTCTCATTTCATACAAAGCTGTGTGTTCATGCTGGCTGCACAAAAACTCTCTCCCACCCTACCCTTCCTCCTCGCCCAGCTACATAAATGAGCATTCAATCTTACTTTTTTTTTCTAAAATCAAATATGGGAGCAAAGGAGTGCTGCACAGCACTCTTGTTTTAAAAAAAAATTAATTTTGAAAATCAGAATAAAGACCCAGAAATTAAAATGAAATTCTACCCAATCTAGGACGGGTGTTTTTACTGCTACTACAATAAACCGTTGCAAATGTACGTATCGTAAGTAGTGTATTGTTCTAATGCAAATAAACTACAAATAAAAATCCTAAACCACCTATATTATCTCATGCAAAACTAGCAAAACTCTAAATGATGGAGTAATCAATAAATGGATGAAGGGTCAGGGATCCCTGGGTCATTGGTATCAAAGTTTTCCATTTATGCAAAATCAGTAATAACCCGAAAAACCCGAATTTTCGGTTTTGGGTGGTCATTTATGGGGAATGGGTCAGGATCACCTGGGTCGTTGGTACCGTCATTGTATTTCATTTTATGCAAAATTAAAAAAAAATTGTCAGGTTTGGAGGTCACATTTCGGATCGAAATGTGTGTGAAGGCTCAGACCCCTATGACCCATTTTCGAACCTAACCATTCACCCTTAAAACATTCTCCCGTATACAATTTTTTGTATACAATTGTATACAATACAATGTCAACGCGTTTGGGAGTTATGGCGCTAAAAGACATCCTGATGGTGAACGAACCTTGTCAACTACATTCACATCGATAGGTTATTTTTAGAACTTTAACGTCATAGGCGATCGCCTCTTGTAGCTTATAAATATAGAATACATAACATTACTTTACATTTATTCTGGATTCTACAATTGCCTACATCTCTAAAATAAACTATGCTAATTGAAATAAACAACTAAGTTACATTGACTGCCTTGTCTACAGTCAACGGAGTTCATTATCGTTTATGAGTCGTTTATGAGGTCATTGCCTGTCTTTTCTGTTCTGATCAGAACTTAACGTCCTGTGCATCGCTGTTAAATCAATAATTTAGTTGCATCCGCTCCCCTGCATCTTCACAAGCACATACAGACAGACGGACAGATAGTTCACATAAAGTAGCTAATACGCCACTTAATAAGACAAAGTGAGTTCATTTGTGAAGTTTCACAAAAGCGTCTGACTATGACTAATTGATATCCGAAAGTTGATCTTATTAATCAGTAATCAGTAAAGTAATCACCGATTCTAAAGCTTCGCGGGCGTGCGTGCGTAAAAGCATGAATACCGTGTTTTTGGTATCTAAAGTCTCCAAATTGAGCAGAGACATTGAACCGTAGACATAACTTGCTACCAAAACCGCTTAAAGCGGTATTCGTGTTGAAATAATTGATCGCAGTTGATGCTGATGACGATAGTGCAAACCATGTTGTAATTGGACAACTAATTATTTAGTTAAATCCAAACTAACTATGAAAGGGTAAGTCGTGCTCAGGGGTCTCCCTCGTTTGCTGACCTGACCTGAACCGGAAAAACTTCCGGGTTTTCGATAGTACTCATCGTATTCCGCATCGTGACTAAAACGTTCTAAACTGTAAGCATAAAGTTGTTAATTTAAAACATTAACTTGGATTCTTCTTCCAAATCATAGCTTTCCGGTACTATAATATCCCCAAATCTACATACTGCCTGACACTAGAACCTCAATTTATCGCAGCGCTCTGTCAGTCTTTTTGCGCCATAATGACTCGAACGCGTGGAATTTTGTTAATTCTGTTCGCAGCAAAAGGTATTAGTGGTGAAGTGTGAGGCAAACTCCGAAGATGAGTAACGGGGGTCTGACCATAACTCACTTTGAAAACCCCCCAAATGACCCTCAATACCGAAAATCGGATTTTTCGTATATTTGCATGTATAGTTAACCAAGTTATGATGGTTTCTACAACCTAGGCGACCCCGACCCTTTTCGGGAGTTACTAATGTGCTACCCAAATCTAGCTAAATTGCGCCCCTGCGCAACTTTCAAAACCACCAACCCGCGTACTAGGGGCGCGAATGGAGTGTAGTAGGGGCGCAACAGGGGCGTACTAAGGGCGCAACAGGAGCGTACTAGGGGCGCAACAGGGCGTACTAGGGGCGCAGTAGGGGCGTACTAAGCGCGTGGAAGGGGCGCAGTAGGTGCGATAAAGGGGACAATTTTTTTTGTCTTGGCTTTATGCCCCATAGGGTTAGGCTTAGATTTAGGATTTGGTTTTAAACGTAATCTAAACCTAAAATACCTACAAACCAAACTGAACCTAACCCGTTAAGGCATAAGAGCTATCAGAAAAATCAGCTACTAGAAAAAATCAATTTTTTAATGAAAGTATGTTCACATAAGTACAATACGGTGATATACGCTGTTTTGCAATTGCAGTAAAATTTTACCATAGTAATTGAATTCTTTTTTCTGTGCGTCCGTCCGTCCGTTTGTGTTTTTCAATTACACTTAAAAACAACATTTTAATTAGAAGATTACAAATGTGCTTCAAAACCGAGACGAGCACCAATGACGAGCCAAAAAGGAACTTTTGTTCGTTACCGAGAATTCTAAAAAAAATTTTTTTTAGAAGTGGAGAAAGGACAAATCGCCGACAATCGCCGGAATCAGAATTTACAGGGATGGGAACACTTTTACTCTCAGTGATTAATTAGGTACCCACGTTACTTATGTGGGAAATATGGCACCTCCAGTTTAAGCGGGTTCCCCTGGTTAATAAAACACACGCTAAATTTTGGGCATTGTGATCTTTGACCTTAGAAAAACCAGAAATAATTTTTTACCGGAGTTTAACGCTAAGCCACCCCATTTACTACCCTCATTTATGTACCAAATCTGGCATCCCTAGCCCGGTCTCTGCTGGATTGGATAAAACATTTAAAAAATTTGCAAATTTTGACTTAAGGTTGGACTAAATTTACCCCCTTCATTCACATGCAACATATAGCAGGTATCGCCATCAGTCTTCACATGATAGGACAAAATACGTCCAAATTTCGCATAAATTTTGTCCGAAAATAGGCCCACAACTAAACCCCCTCCTTGATGTGCGATATATGGAGCTGGTATCTCCAAGAGATTTAACAGGATATTACAAAATTTTGGGCAGTGTTGCATTTAACCTTTGACCCTGGAAAAACTGGACGTAGATTTTGCCTGGAATCTTACGCAAACCACCGCGGATGCATACCTCATGTATGTGTAGCATATGGCGCCTTTAGCTCCATTGGTTTTTGCAGGCATCGGTGGTAGACAAACCAACAGACAGACGGACAAACGATTTTATACTATAGACTATAACCGATTTGAATTAGTTAATAATAATTATTACTAGTAAAAAATTACGCGATTGACGTTGAATGAAGTCCCGTCCCTGACTATTCCTGCGATCCTTACCAAAAAATAAACCGTTGCAAACGCACGTAACCTAAGTAGCGTATTGTACTGATACCAAAATACTTTCATGCAACACTAGCGAAACCAGGAAAGAGCCTAATTTCCGGGTTGGGGGCCAATTACATCATCCTAATTATCATCCTAAACTGATTGAAGGGTTTGGGTCACCGATATTGCTGAAATAATCATAACTTTTTGATTTATGCAAAACTAGCAAAAACCCGTACAAACCGATTTTTTGAAGTTTCGGTTTTCGTTATATTTATGGGATCATCTTAATAAGGGGAAACGGTCAAGGGTCACTTTTGTCCTTGAAAACATCACAACTTTTCGTATCATACTAAACTAGAAAAAATCCGAAAAATCGGATTTTTCGGATTTCGGGTCATTTAGGAGGTCATTAAAGGGGTCATTGGTATTAGGATGAAGGGTCTTAAGTCACTTTGTTTCTTGAAATGATCATAACTTTCTGTATGAGGCTAAACTAGCAAAGATCCGAAAAATCCGATTTTTCGGATTTGGGGATCATTTCGGGGGTCATTGATATAAGGATGAAGGGTCTGGGGTCACTTGGGTCCTTGAAATCATCATAACTTTTCTTTTCATGCAAAACTAGCAAAAATTCAATAAATCCGAATTTTCGGATTTGGAGGTCATGGGGGGTTGTCAAAATGAGGGTGAAGGGTATGGCCCCTGTGGCCCATCTTCGAACTTGGCCTCACCCTTGACCCCTAGTACCTGTCGCTGAAAACAGATTTGGAAAAAGTTAATCCGTTCGAGAGTTATCGCGCAACCAGACAGACAGACGGACAGACAGACAGAACATTCCCATAAAGTAGCTAATACGCTACTTAATAATTAAAACGGCAAATTCAATTATAAATTTTGTTCCGAATTACGCCGAAGTTATGGCATTTTAATAGTTCAAAAAGAATTCCGGATTAGTTAAGTGTAATTAAAAATGAGCAGAAATTAAGTTTTAGAATTTAAATTGCTCAAAAACGATTTCCAGTTGATTAATTAATATTATTAATTAGTACTAATAGCCTTTTGGATATTGGGGTCATTTAAGTGCGCTGAACTTAACTATAACTTCTAAATAGCCAGATAACAATTCCTAATTTGTTAATTGGGAGTAACAGTTAACAACAATTAATTGTTACTCTGTTGAAAACAGGGTAATAAAATCGCGAGATGCCAGTTTTTTTTAAAGTACCCAAGTGCGTTTTTCCTAACCTAACTCGGATGAAGTAACTAATCATGATTCCAAAACATACTATTATAGGCCCGTCACCTATATAATGACATACCATTTTTACCGTACATCTCAAATTGGAGGCCCGGCACCTATATAATTGCATACCATTTTTTTACCGTGAATCTAATATTAGAGACCCGACACCGATATAATGACATACCATTTTTACCGCAAATCTCATATTAGAGGCTCAACACCTATTTAATGACATACCATTTTTATCGCAAATCTCAAATTAGAAGCTCGGCACCTACATAATGACATATCAATTTACCGTTGTTTTCCAAAATGAGTTGCTGAAAGCGACTCATCTTTCAACAGAGTAGTTCCAGTGCGCAGCAGCGCGCTTTTATTGGATACATATATTTATGGGTTTGTAATTTCAGTGAAACTAACTATTTTCTCTAAATAGCTTAAATCCGTTTCCTAAATAGTTCATTGTAAAGAACAATTAACCTAAGGCCAGGATACTTGAACCAGGACTTTCCGGTCTTAAAATGGACTGTTTAGCTAGCACATATATTTATTATTTAAGCAAATTTGAGCTGCCCTACTTTACCTGTATTCTGGAAAGTGTTTACCGTCAGATGGAAGTAGTGGTGTTTTGAAAAAAAAGTTTTGGAAATTTTTTTTTTTTTTAGTCGTGAAGGATAATACTGCACCGAACAGCGATAATCTGTTAAGTACTATTGTATACAGTCAATGTGCTTCAAATAAATGCAGTGAAATAAAAGAATTGAACGGTTGCAATTTTTTTGAAGTTTTGAAATGTCATTTAAGATTTAAGAACTTCATTTAAGATTTTTGCAATGAAGCGTTTCAGGTTTGGCAGATGAGAAAGATGATAAAGTAGATGGTGCTAAATTGCTTAACTGCTCTATAGCGTTGTTTCTTCGTTTTAGGGGGAAACGTAAACAACAAATTGAACTTATCAATTTATTGAACTGTCAAGTCATTCTTCTTATTAAGTCATATTCTAGTATTTCTAATAACTGGGAACCAGTCAGCAATGCAGCAAATATATATAGTGACACTTCTGTCGAGAATAGGTAGTAGAAAGTCTGGTATTTTGTGAAGTATATTTGATTGAAAGCAAAAGTCTAATTTTGATTAATAGGCAAAGTCCTTTTTTTGACGAAAAGCACACTTTAAAATTAAATTTGTTTGAAGAAAATTAACTACAATACCAATATTGTGGACCAATGAACAGCATCTGCACTGCGTTCAAAAAATTTTCAAGCATAAAAACCAAATGTATAAAATAATTATTTCTTGCTGTAAGAAAAGCAAAATTACTTTGATCCATACATTGATTACAAGTCTGAAGAAACCAGAACATCTGAATTCCCGCAGTGTCGCGGAGAATGTCAGATCTTGTCTGCGATTTAACTTTTGAGTGAATGGATCACAAAAAGCGTCGCCGCCAGACTATGCGACTTACGGGTTTAGAATCTATGTCAAATATACCATAGGACTGGAATGCATCATGGACTTTGCAGCTATGAACTTGCAAGACACCGAAATAATCTCAAATTTATTGCTTGGGTGCTCCTGAAGCATTCACAACAAGGCTTTCTTATTTGTCCATCTCATCTTGCAATAGGTTGGTGAGTGACCTCGAAAATAGAGGTCGCATTGTCATTGTCATTGTCATTGTCAATTGTCATTGGACTCGAGTCCGTGTACCCAAGTGTCCGTTCCTAAACCTAACCTAATGGTAAAAATATAAAAATTTAAGGATAAGGGCGTGCAGGTACGAGTTTTCTAAAATCGACTAAAATCTATATTTTCTAGCACATATTATTGAGGCTGAATATGGATCTGAATCAACTTTTACTAGGCATTTATCTTTGGTGTCACTACATTATTTGTGCATGCAATTGCACAACTTTGTTACCCTCTGATGTCAAATTTGAAATAATACTACAAAAACTAGAGGCAACTTAATTTTTATAGTAAATTTTGTGAGTTATAGTGGTCAAGGTTAACCTTTTACGGTTACGGCAGTAGAAAATGTCAAATTCGAATTCAGCGTCAAAAATGAATACATAGATACCAGTTGAAATTTAACGGGGGAATTGAAAGCGTTACTTGCTTATATACTTTAGATCTATTAGTTAGGCATGGATAACCAAACTCACACCAATTTAAAAAAAATAAAAATAACAATATGTTACACCTAATTACACGTATTCCTTATGATTTTTTTTGTACATTTTAATCATATTTTAACTTTAGCTCAGTTTTGATTCAGTTTTATGAAACAAGTTAAGCCTTGCTATTAAGAGAACACATGATATTTGAAATACAAATTTTGAAGCTGAACAGATTGTTTCTTTGATATTAAAATGCGTTTTACCTATTTTCAGAACCCAACTTTGATACATCATGTTGTAAAATTTATTAACAATAAAAGCGCGCTGCTGCGCACTGGAACTACTCTGTTGAAAAAAAAATTGGTACCGTGCATCTAATGTGAGCTTTT
>JAQFYP010000851.1:0-18936 GCA_034694865.1 Bilobella braunerae | reverse complement strand
GTCTGACCTGGTCTGACCCCGGTCTGACCTGGTCTGACACCGGTCTGACCTGGTCTGACCCCGTTCTGACAAGGTCTGACCCCGGTCTGACCTGGTCTGACCCCGGTCTGACCTGGTCTGACCCCGGTCTGACCTGGTCTGACACCGGTCTGACCTGGTCTGACCCCGTTCTGACAAGGTCTAACCCCGTTCTGACATGGTCTGACCCCGCTCTGACCTTGTCTGTCCGGTCTGAGCGGTCTGACCAATCTGACTGGTCTGAGGATTAGGGAGACCCGTTACTAGTGGTCACTGGTCGTGGAGGTCACTAATCATATGCGTCATCGGATCACCATAGTCGTAACATCTACATGCGATTACTAATAAATGATTGTTTATTGAGATTACTAGTAACTGATTGTTTACTAATCAGCATAGTCATGTACGGTAGGGTACATGGACTTGTCTGGGCTTAGTTTTATAGAAAAGCCTAATGGTAGCTAGTGTTAACCGGAAGTGAGGTCATTGAGGTCACTGATCATATTGGTAAATTGATTGTCAATGGATCAAAAAAGAATAACATACATATAGGGTTGACAAATGTATGGCTAGTAGAATAGAGTACCTATAGAGCACATAGAGGAAGTGTAAGCCTCGCATGCAATTGTGTGTAATCGTCAGCGTCAATTTTGTTGGGGACACGCAGGTACAGAAAACAATAGATGTACTATTTTAAGACCCCCCGATTAATGTCACATGCTAGTTTTGCTAATCAGCAGTAAACCATGAATGCATGCTGTAAAACAATATAAATGAAGTTGTGTAAACGTACAGAACTAGCCAATACCCTTTCTATGACGGGACGACTTAGAAAAAGGAAAGGTAGGATGTGTTCTGTCTTTTTATCTTACGCGAAAAAAAAAATTCATTTCAATTCAAGTATATTAAAGTGTTTTTTCCTTACATTCTATTTAAAGATTGATTTTCATAGAGTCGGACAACTGAAAAACACTGTTCTAAATAACAACAAATTATGACATAACTGCAGTTACGATAAAATGCTCAAATGGAGTAATGTTAACAATTTTGCAAGCACTGGGGTTCAAGGTATAAAAATTTAAAAATGCAGAAATTTAGAAAAAAATTTTTTAATAAAACAAAAGTTAAATTAAGTTATTTAACTAAACGTCTCTGGCGTTCTGATTGACGTTTTTCCGTATAGTCACGTGTAGCCACAGAATACAGGGTACGATCACGAAGTGACAAGTGTTGATTGACGGCAAAAATGACCCTTTAAAATTTGCTCGGGTTTTCCAGAATTCGGTCTGATCAGCATTACTATAAAAAAAATTCCCATTGAGCGTGGCCTATTCAAAAAGTTTGTGATCCCAATTTAAGAGAAACAAATTAATAGATTTTTGCACTTAGCTATAAAATAAGTATTGAGTAAAGTTTTTGCTATTCCAGCAATAAAAGCCTTAATTACAATAGCAGTGAATGATGTAGGTAACTGTGGCAAAGTGGCTAATTTAAATTTTTTTTTTTTTATAAATTTGAGACAAGGAATTTTTTCTAAGAATTAGTCAAACGAAGTGGATTGCGCATCTTCCAACTAACTAGTAGCTGAAATAAGGGAAGTTCCTGAATAAGAAGGGAATCGGTTGAAAATGGTCACCAGAGGGGACATGGTAACCTTAGAACTCAAGAATGCAGTACAACACGTATTGAATAAAAACGGATTGGAACTGCTTATGGTCCACGGTACAAACCGAAACCGAAACCCAAAGCTGAAATAATAAACCGTGGTAAAACGGTAAATCAATTAGTGGAAGTAAGTACAGTAGACAAGACATTAGACATTAGGAAATTATTGAAATCATAAGCAAGGATACAGAATTGTGGGTGTAAAGGGTTCAAAATGCGAGCATGTTTCATGCATTCATTCCATTCCCGGGAACATCCCCGTTTGGAGGGGGGATCTGGGGGCATTGGGACCATTACATTTTTTTTATGCAAAATCAGCTTTTGTCCTTTAAAGTTCATTTCGTGTAAAAGGGTCATTGGGAGCAACAGAAAAATGTCCATTACGAATGTCGTTCTCTTTTATAAAGAATCAAGGCGCATTATTCGACATATTCGCAAAGTGGATGGTCAACATGTAAATGAGAAAATAGTGATGTAGTAGGGAAAGAGCTCATTAGCACTAACATTGTGCTGTTTTACGGGCCTTTTCTACAAAGGGAGGACACTTATGCGACATTAAGGTACGCCTATTAGTTTTCGCTTGAAAACCGCAAATGACTCTATGCAAATGAGGGCAGCCATATCAATTCTGACGAATTTACTGGGAAACCAAAGCAAATAATTTCTATATCCTTTGATTGTGTATGTCTAATCACTGACACAAAGGCATACACAAGGTCAAAAAGTAGGCAATTCCTTAAGAAGGAAATAAAATAGCGAAGAATTATTTGTCGCTGATCGGAGGATGTGAACCCCCGTTCTCAGGCTGGCAAGTGGAGAGAAGCTTCTGACCACTAGACCAACTTGGCCAACTTGTTCCCCTTTAATAGAGAATTTTTATTGGTGATTTTTCATGTGGCCGTAGAATAATATTCTTGACCTTGACCTTTGACCCCCAAACGAGTTCCCCAGTACCAGCATGAGTACACTTCACAATACCAGAAATAGTACACTCCACAGTATCAGCATGAATTCACTCAGTCGTACCAGCCAGAGTACGCTACACAGTACCAGCCAGAGTACACTTTACCGTACCAGCCAGAGTACACTCCAGAGTATCAGCCAGAGCCAGTTACATTAATCAGTTGCATAAGCGCCGTGCAGTAGCAGCGGTTCAATTTTTTCAACCTGATTTTGGAATCAGTCAATCAAAATGTAATCAGCAATCAGGACCAACAAAAACAAACGAAAATGACACTAAGCTCCACCCAACTCCAGAAGCAAATGAAAGATCAAGCAGAGCATCATGCCAAAGAAGTAGCTGTATTAAAATTCCAACTTTTCGAACACCAGAACGCCATTCTTAAGCTACAAGACTCGTTGGATAAACTTTCAGCAGTAGTCCAGTTTTTGGAAATAAATTACACAAAAGACAATCTTGCATTGTACGGTGTTCCAGAAGATAAAAAAGAGCCTGAAGAAAAAAAAAACAAATTCGTCAACAATGCGAGGTACGTATTATCCTACGACTTGGACCTCTGAAATCACCCTAAAGCTGCAGAATTCTTTGATGCGGAGATCAAATTTTCCAGGATTGGGGAAGAAGCGGGCACAAAATGGAAACACCCGCCCGAGACCTGTCAGGTTAGGACTTCCTAACCAGGTTATCAAAGATATTGTTTGAAATGCTCGCCAAAACTTGAAAAACTTGAGAAACAGCTTTTGCCATTAGTCAAGACCTCCATTTCCATGTTTGAATTGACAGAAACAGAAACAGAGCAAAGAAACGAAAGAAATGCTCTCCAGCAAAAACAATAGCTACAACCCGCACCCTCCAATCCAAAACCAATTCCAACAAAATCCACTACCCCAGTCTGCCTAGAACTCACCAGGAAACCCCAGTTTGCAAAATTGTCACCGCCAAGAGGCTCACAAAATAGAACTAAGAGAAGTACAGATTTCCGGATGAAAACTCCTCGATTCCCTTGCAGTAAACCCTGCCGTAAATCAAAAAGGACAAACCAAACACGAAGGACTAGAAGGAAATTGACAACGGAAAATTTCTCAACCGCGAACCTATTATAATTCTACGGACTTTCAAATTTCAAATTTTAAAAATTCTCAATCTTAAACTTAAATGCAACGTTATAATTTCAATTTTAACTTCAATCTCTTTTTTATTAAACATCACAGGTACTTTTTTACAAACAACATTGTAACAAGATTGTAACCCAACTTCATTATAGTATCATCATATTTGTCACACCTGTAACATGACCATGTTGAACATAGCCTTTGCTAAATATCAATCAAACGATTTTTTTATTTAGTCGCCAGATGTCTGTCTGGTCGAGTTTTTTTTAAGTACACAAAACGGGTGAAGTAACTATCCTTCAAAGCAAAAAAAAATCTGGGTGATGTAACTATATTTGGAATTTAAAAAAATAATAACTGGGGTGAATTAACTAATTTAGAAGTGGAGAAAATGGAGCGTTAAAACGCTCCACTTTTATAATCGTAAGTCACCACCCATCAATGACCTTCTACGGCTCCGCGAAGCACGGAAAGGCATCACAGCTCAAACTGACATCATGACTGGCGCCATTGTCATATAACAGCTTGAAAGCTGCAAAAAATGCGCTAACCTCGACGTGGCTTAAAAGTTGTTTTAAGCTGCCATTTGCGTTCGAGATTAATTTTTTTTGTAATATACCAAATTTATACTTTTTTAATTTTGTTAACATGCATTTCCCATAGTGACGGCAAAGTATTTTATACATTTATAACTCTACCATATTGCCATCACTGTACTATGAATTTATAACATGGTTTTACTCATGACAACAATGGCGCATGAGTTACCTGTTTGAGTTAAAGTACGCTGTTACTTCCCCAGACCTCATATTACTTTTGCCCTTTAATATAAAAAAGAGTCTTTGTATTAAAACCTCAATTAAACAGATAATTAGAAGGTGGTTTCAATATAAGCAAACCACAAACCATCTCACGCCATTATTTTTTACTTGAGAAACATGCATAGCTTAATCTTGAAGACAAGAATGTAACAACTTATAGGATCGTCTGGGTAACATTATTTAATATTTTTATAAATATTTTACCCGTTGACTTGAATATACTTCAAGCTTCGTGCGCGTAAATATTGTCTTTTACGAGACTAATTTCAACTTTTGCATCAAACCTGTCCATGCCCATAATATTGACTGACAGGGTTCGCAAATTTTATCACACGGATAATTACAAAAAAACATCTCAAACTCACAAGGGGATGGTCAGGCGTGCACAAGAGTTAAAAATTTGAAAATTTGCATTTTTAATACTGATAAGTAAAAAGGATTTTTAAGCATAGTGAGAATTTTCAATGGCCAAAATTTTATTTTTTGAAGTAAAATTTCTGAAACTCTTCTGGGATTTTTTACGGTCCCACATTCCTGAAATTTGTTTTTTTTTCAATAGCCGCTTTTATTCCAATGAATCTTGGTACAAAGTACAAATGTATGTTGCGCATTTGTATAGTGTCCACAGATTTGTAGGACAAGCACAGCTATTGAAAAAAAAACTAATTTCAAGAAGGGGGTACCGCATAAATCACAAGAAATGCCGTGGAAATTCTCATAAGAATTTCAAAAACTTTGTTTCAAAAAATAATTTTTGAAATTTTGGCCATTGAAAATTCCCACTATGCTTAAAAATCTTTTCTATTAATCGATATTAAAAAGGCAAATTTTCAAATTTTTAACTCTTGTGCACAATAATTTAACGACTCAAGCAAAATATCATAAAAGCGCGCTGTGGCGTACTGAACTTACTCTGTTAAAAAAAATTATCAAATTGGTGTCGTGCCTCCAATGGAAGCTTTTCCGGTAAAAATATCATTAATTAGGAGCCGGGAAATGCTGATCGCTGAATTTTAGTCCATACTGGCATCATGAAATGCACAGTTTCGAATGAAACCCTGCTTGAGC
Source organism: Bilobella braunerae (assembly GCA_034694865.1). NCBI lineage: Eukaryota > Metazoa > Arthropoda > Collembola > Poduromorpha > Neanuridae > Bilobella > Bilobella braunerae. The sequence goes on along the minus strand of JAQFYP010000851.1, from coordinate 13,291 downwards.
AAAAAGGGACATGTTGAGCGCTTAATGCTACTCCGCACGGGTGTAATGAAATGTAAAGTTTCGATTGCAACATTGCTTGAGCAAAAAAGGACATGATGAGCGCTGAATCCTACTCAACACTGGTGTAATGAAATGTAGCGTTTCGGATGATACATTGCTCTTGCAAACAATTTTGCGGAAAAGCTCACATTAGATGCACAGTACCAATTTGATGACTTTTTTTCCACAGAGTAGTTCCAGTACGCAGCAGCGCGACTTTATTAGAACTTGAATCTCGGTGAACCTATGAATCATGTTTAAGAATCACCGTAGAAAGTTTTTTAGTTAGGAAGTTCAACATATAAGTTCATAGCATCCCTATGAAAAAAAAATATAATTTTGCCACTATCTAATACTGAACGTCAATTTGGAACAGGTTGGTTAGGAATTCTAATTGTACTTTGTACTCCAGTATAAACTTTTCAATAATCCATTAGCGTCGACGCGCCAGAACTAGCAGAGAAAAATAAAAACACTCCGTAACAGCGTATTGTCTCCACTGAAAGTTTATCTAGGTCCTGCGTATTTGCATATACAGATTGATATTGATATTGTCTGACCAGAGAACTTCTTTGAGGAAGATTCCTAACTTATATATTTTAAGATTTTATTTGCGTGATTAACCAATCTTCGACTCATACAACTGTGTAGTTAGGCAAGTGCGTGCGTTACGGCGTGTAGGGAGGTATTTAGCAGTTGGATAACATGAAGTTACTGCAACATGCAACTAAAGTAATTTATTTAGAGGACTACTCCGTAAAAGTAAAGGGAATTTGCATTGAATGAACACAGGGGTAGCTTAAAATTCAAGAAAATAATGCTGGTAAAGAATGGTAAATAACGTGAACTAAGGAACGTGACTTTTGTTGAGAAGTTTTTCAAAATTTGAAAAATAATCGGGCCAAATCGAGTCAATATCGCTTCTCCGTCAATAAAAACGTTTGGTATGTGGCATAAATTTGATGTGTACGGTTCATGAAAATTTAATGCTTGGTGAACTCATGAATTTGAGCAGTTTTAGGCAAAGTCTGTTTGAAGACTATACGTATTAGAAAATGGAATTACTGAAAACGTACAAGAAATTCTAATTTGGCGGGTTGGGCGAGTGGTGTTAGAGCTTCAATCTCTCTCCACCAGCCAACATGAGAACGGGGGTTCAAATCCCCCGATCCGCCACAAAAAAGTCTTCCATTGCTGGCTTTGTTCTTAAGAAATTACCTTGCCTCTGACCTTGTGTATGCCCGTATCTCCGTGAACTAGGTATACACAAACAGAGGATATGGAAATTGCCCGATAGGTTTCCCAACAGTCTCTGTCAGAATTGAGAAGACTGCCCTCATTTGCATAGAGTCACTTGCGGTTATCAGGCGAAAGCTACGGCCGTACCTCAGGTTGGTGTCCTCGACCTTTGTGCTTTAGGCCCGTAAACCAGTGGAATGTTACGGATAGTTTGTTGTGCCCGCTTGATGACAACATCTATGATAATGAGCCCTCCCCTACCATTTCCTTAACCCCTTTTTACATGTTGACCATGTCAAACAACGTGTCTTTTCCTTACACGAAATATTAAATTAATTAGAAGAAGTTTTAAAATGTGACTGAGAACAAGATTTTACAGTGCATTTGAGCCGGACTACCTACCTAAATATATTTCAAAAGTTGTGTGTGACACGTATACTGTATTGTATGGATAACTAGTTAATTTTATTTTACAAATAGTACAATGTTACGACAGTATCCGACATAAGAATGTTGCTATACATTTAGAATCTGATAGAATAAAACCGATTCACAACCTTAAATAGTAAGGTACTTGTACGTAATACAATTGAATACGGTTGACTTTTTGAAAATGCTTTTAAGCAGGCCAGGAACTTCAGGTTCTACAATCCCAATTTTGATCCAAGCTTCCTCATCGAATTTGCCAGGTACAGAGTTTCTGTAAATTCCAAATGTGTAATTTTTACTATTTCTAACATGCTCCATCAAATCAAGACTCTGTTGCTCTGATCCGACGCGGGTCCCAAGGTGTGGCCACGTATAACATTTGGGCTTGGAAGCAACTGTGATTATTCTACAGAGCAGTACAAGGAAAATTTTAAAAAATGTTTGAAACGCAAAATGTAGACAATTTTTACCTGTTGACTTCATCAATTTTCTCCACTGCCACGATTATACGAGACTTTGCTTCTCCGTTTGGTAAAATCCAAAAGAAAAGCTAAGAAGTATGAACATTTACATAGAACTTTATACATAAATACTACTAACGCAAGTAGCAAACTTTACCAACATTTGTACAGACTGCATGTTAGCAGGAAAAATATTTTGGGGATATATAGGAAACGGAAAGTGTTTGCATTACAAGTTTCTCAAAAAAAAATTTTAGACTAGAGTAGCTAGAGATTAAAAAATTGCGGCATGTGCAAGAGGAATTATTGTATTTAATATTTTGTACACTCATGAAGGCTGCTACTATTATTTATTTATTAGACATCGTTGAGCAAGGTGGCTTGGAAACCATTAAATACAAGCAAACGTTTACCAGGTGAGCCGATAACTCTGTTGACCATTGTTTTTGCAAAAAAGAAAATGAACTTCCGGTTGATGTAAACCAAAGGTTGTACCATTGTATCCGCCAGTTCCAAATTACGCGTCATAGTGTTTTCGCTGTATTGTATACGCCTATTGCATCCGTCGACGGAAGCATATGTATCCCACGACGTATATCAAGTATCCGCCAGTCAAAAAATCCAGTTATAAAATGGGCAACACCGCAAATACGGCTGGATTTATGCTTCAAATTCTACTTGTTTGAATTATTGCGGTTTGGTTTTTAAACCTAACCTAAACCTAATTGTTAATCCTAAGTAACAATTACAAAACCTAAACAAACGTCACTAGGTTTAGGTTTGGTTTTTAATTCTTAAACTTAATCATTCATTTCAAAACCTAAACGTATTTTTAACCCTAGACAAATTTTTAAACCTATTATTAATGTTTTATAACCTAAACTTACATTTATATATTTAATTTAACCATAATTTCTAACCGTAAGTTAGGCCGTTATCCCAGTGTTGCCAAGGTTAATGCAGGATGTTTTCGTTGGCGGATACTTAAGTATCCGACATCGGATACATGTGCTTCCATCGACGGATGCAATAGGCGGATACAATACGGCGGAAACACTATGGTGCGTTACTTTGAATTGGCGGATACAATGGTACAACCTTTGGTTTACATCAACCGAACTTCCGCCGAAATTTTTCGACTACCCGTAACCATAGAAACACACTTTTCTCTGTGAGCCCCAATGACCTTTTGACCCCTCAAAATTTACCTCTTGACCTCAAAAGGTCTCGAAGACTCCTGAGCTCCACTTGACCCGGAAATGACCCTTTGACATTAAAGGTTAGGGTCATGAATTTAACGAAAAAACTTGGGGTTTTCGTTCATTTATTATTTGTTTGCAAAATTTCCGCGGAAATCTGGGCGGAAGTTCATTTTTTTTTTGCAAAAAACTATGATCAACAGAGTTATGGGCCAACCTGGTAAGCGATTGTTGTATTTCGGTTTCTAAGCAACCTTGTCGTTGACCACTTAAGTTAGGGTTCGTGTTGCTATTACCTCGTTTGACACTATGTCCCCAACGACTTTGTTTCCCGTTCCAATAAAGTCACGCTTTCCTACAAATCGGCGCCATGATGTCGGGTCCTTTGGTGTTGTACTCAAGAACATCAGAATCGGAGCTCGTTCGCCGATATAATCCTTAGGTATCTTAGCCCACTGCATTCTGTCAGTAATAATTGGACACAACAAATTTAATCGCTTTGACAAATTTCAATAGTATATGTTGTATGAACAGTCATTTGAGAACATCATGGTTAGATTGGAGAATTGTCGTAACATTTTTAAGCTTGATGGAAAAGCAATTCCTTCCATTTTACTTGTTGGCAATCTAACTCGGAAGGAGTAGAATGCTGAAGCTTAGTTTGGCAAAGTGAAACAACATTTCCAAAATATACTTTCAAGCTCAACAAATTTTGCAAACTTGAGAAAAAGTAAAGTCATTTCTCCAATCTAAGCCATTAGTACTAGTTTAGAACAAGTTCGGGTTAGATTATTTGCTAGATTTCCATAATTCAACTTATTTAGTATTAATTTTAGTTTAGAAATTTGAAAGCATAATTATTATTTTAATTAATTAGTATATTAATTATTATATTTAAATATAATACTGAGAATAGTGATTCAACTTTTAATGGAACGTACATGACGGAACCAGGCGAAGTGGTGGGACGTTTGTTACTATCAGATACTATCGGATAATTCCAAATTTTTACTTGTTGTAATATTATATCAAGCCGTCTGGCTGTTGGTCCATCGGCGTCAGGTACAAACAGTAATGTAACAGATAGCTCCTGTAAAGCGAAGGCTTGAATTATTATAATACTAGGCAATCTAGCCCGTACTATGACTGAATGGTTTGATTTTACTGTCAGAATCTTTCTGCCTTATATTTTTCATAGAAAAAAACAGGACACCCATTTCTGGCGATAGAGGGTTAGAAAGTTGGGACTTTTTGTGTGACCCACTCTTCCCACTCTAGTTTTCTCAATGCAATGTTTTTTATATCTCATGTCACTTTACGCAACCCTGTTCTTCCCTTTTATTTAAAGTAATTGTGGCAATAATTTTCCTTCATATTATTCTGTTATATTTAAGAACAGTTATATTTTTAAAAAAATCACTTTCTACATCTCACAAAATCTTACTGCTGTTTTGAGTGTCACCAAAATCTACACTTCTGCAGATCATTCTGAATAATCAATACTGCATTTGAAAACGCTAAATAAACTTCGGCAAAGAAGAGTACGCTGGGAATTGTACTGTGTCCGAGTAAGTTTACAGTATTTCAATATAATATTGTAAACTATCTTACAAGCTCTCTGCCACCGCTAAAATTTGTAAATGTGCTATTAGTAAGATAATATCTTACAGATTATGTTAAGGTAATCTTTGTATTAAGCTGTCGAAACTATAACGTTCCAATACGACATCATACAAGTGTTCACTATTACATACCGGTGGTAGACCTATTGTGATAACCCCTTCTGTGATTGAAGTCGTTATGTAACGTATGTAAACGGGTGACCAATCCAGCTTAGCTGGTTCAAAAATGTCCCCCATTTTCACCGCAATTGCTGATTCTGAAAATGGGCGATGGTCAGTCCACTCAACACGTAGGTCATCAAGAGATGTCACGTTCGGTGCCCATCTTGTCATGTGCAAAAATCTATTCCCGCTAGCTTGCGTCACGCCAATTTGAAACCTTCAGAACAACAGTGTTGCACTTTTAATGCATAATTTAAACTATGTATCATTTTACTTTGAAAGCCAAACTCGCCTGTCCTAGGACAGGAAGATTTTGAAAAATGAAAACGAAAGTAAAGTCTTTTTTTTTCCTCTCCATTCAAAATTGATTTTTTATGGTCTATAATGGTGACCTTTACTAACAGTTCTTCATAGTATCTATTAATTAGCTTCCTGTCCACAAGTGCATCGAAAAAACTCGACACCTAATCTTATCGGAGTTTGTTATTACGGTGATTACCATTTATATTAATTCCTCACCTGTTCGGTTACACTAAATACCTACCGTGAAAGAATTCTCCAATCAACTACAAGCAGCTATGGGCATCATCTCAACACTTCAATCTAAAATTGTCGAGCTCAAATCAAAAGCAGAACTTCACGCTCAAGAAATTGATTTTGTAAGAAGATGTAAACAGAACTTTATACGCAAATTGTTGGAGTTGAACAATTAATTGGCGTGAATGATCAAGGTGATGTTCTCAAAAGGGTATAGTTACATGAACTTGACCCTGAAATTAATCTGTTTGCTGCCCAAATCTGTAAAAGTCTACCATTAGACAGTTCAGCTTGAACCGTTGCAAGAAAATTTTCAAATTCTACAAAATGAAGTAACAGAACTTTCAAATCATGTCAGCACTATTAGACAAAACGGACGGAGTCAAAAATTGGTGATCTACGGGGTCATTGAAACAGGGAATGAAACGCCAGATCACATGAATTCAATTGTTACTGAAATTGCTTCGAAGCATCTGGACCTACAAATTGGATCGACCAATATTTGTACTTCAAGAATCGAAAGCACTAATTCTGCCAATAGGCCACGCCCATTGAGAGTGACTTTTCAATAACAGTGCGGAGCGGTCTAATTTTTGGAAAGCGCGAGCTAAATTTAAAGGTTCAAAATTTTCCACTTTGGGATCGTATCATGTGTTCAACGGCTAAACGAAACTATACAAATACAAGGAAACCACTCAGATCGTCAGCGACATCGTTTAGTTAAATACCTAACTAATTATCTTTTCTAAAAATTTGACAATAATTATATAATTACTCCAGTAATTTCAAAAAATTTTTTAATTGTTAACATTCATTCAATTTATGAAGCCGTCTCATCAAAATTTTCTAATTTAGTTGTTTTTTAACATTATTCTTCAGCTGTCAGACTCTAGGAAGATCAAACTTTAATTAGAATGATAGGGAAAGACACGTAAATGAACCTGAATTGAGATTGAAATTGAAATTGATTTTATGTTTACTTTAAGGGTCGTCATGGAACTATAAATGAGATATTATTATATTTGTACATTAAAAAATATATAAAAAAAAAAGTGGTGGTATGTCGTCAGGCATCTAGTTCATCAAGTTTTTTCCCCATAGAGACCCTATAGGCTAATGGTTGTACATGTTCCTATGAACTTGAGCATCGCGGGTTCGAGTCCTACCACCATTAATATATTTTTACCTTTTTTAACCATTCAATTCTTGAAATGGCTGAAGTCCATCTCAATCTCAAATTCTAAGTTTCAAATTATGAATTAGTTAAAAATTCAAATTCAAATTATATTAATTTAATTAAATAATTAATTTTTATTACTATTTTTATACTAACTTTATCAACTCCAAATAGATTTTAAAAAATTCCTACTTAGTTAATTTTGATTAACAGTTAACTAGAATTAACTATTTGAAATAGAGTTTGGCATGTAATCGGAGGTTCATAACTACGCTGAAGCTAACTCTAAACTCCAATTTGCTTAAAAAGAATTCCAAATTAATCGTGATTAGCAGTTCACAACAGTTTACTATTAAGAAATGGAGTTTGACATGCCATCAGAAGTTCTTAAGTACGTAAAACACAACTAACTAAAATTTCCAAACAGCCTAAGAATAAGGAGTTGAGAATTTTTGTGACAACATTCACAACTAACTGCTGCTTGAAGCATATCTCTAGCCGAGGAGGAAGGGTCTCTAAACTGAGAGCAATGCCATTCTTGGTTACACAAAAACTTACCTCCACGATAATGAACGCTAGAGTTGGGAATTGTTCTCAATTTAAATTTTAAAATAAAAACCCTCCTGATCTAGGACGAGTTTGGTTACCTACTTATACTGTATAACGTGACGAGATGGCGGAAACAAATAAAAAACTTACCTACGGAAACAAAAAAAAATTAAATATGCTCGCTGGCGTACCGATTTTTTATCAATTTCAACATAAATTTCAATTAGGAAATTGCTCTAAACGTAATTTGAATCCGATTTTCAATTTTCGCGATAAGGAACGTAAAATGCAAATATTTAGATTTGGTACATTACGTTACTAATCAAGCATGAAGATGTTCTACGTTTTATTCAAAACAGAAAATATCATTTTTTTGGATTTGTATACACTGTGTATTGTGCATGTCTCATGCTTGAATACACAAATCGGTTCACGCTGTTTACATATTTACGACCACCTTGAATCAGTTACAGCGTAGAAAAATACTAAAATAGCTTACTGCGATTTACCGTCACTACTTTGTGAGCTTGGAATCTTATTGACGTATCCATAGTAACGCTCATTGTTGTAAATGGCGGTGAAAACCGAATTCTAAAGAAAAAAAATTACTTCATAAATGACAAATTTGAAATTGAAATAGTAATTTACATACGAACAACAAAAAAAGTTGATTTGCTACGTTTTAAGCATCCGTACCTGAATCCTTTGTTCCTGAATTACTGCAACAAACGGAGAACTAATGCCTTCCAACTTCTTCAAAATCATCAAAGTCCACCATGAGCCCTCTATCTGAATTAGTAATTTAGTTGTTGAATTGGCATTGTTTAAATTTAAAGTTGAGAAAGGCTTCTGTTTTTCTGCTTCATGAGTAAAGGTCAACCTGCAGAATTGAAATAGTTGTGGTTTTTCAAAATTTCAAGGCTTACCAAAAATAAACATTATAAGCATTTATTTCGCTGTTATTTTCTTTTTAAAAACATTTAAATTTTTGCAACAGCGTGATTGACATAGACATTGACAGAGGTGATATGAAAATTGTGCAATGAAATATATTGAATGGCTGGATACAATTCACTTACGATAATTCACCCCTCCATCCCATTGGTTGGGCTGGCAAAGAATAACACTTCTTTGTCCTCTTAAACACCGTAGCAACTAAATTTATGATCCTCTCATCTCCAACTGTAGTATGTACGACAGCTTTCGCATTAAACTACAAGTTAAGTATAAGCACACATGAATGAATTGGACTTGTGGTTGAAATATGATAGCTAATTTTTTTAGCAACTTCAAAGTAGTTGATTGTAAAGTCCCCTTTGCCAATAGGTCTATTTGGCCCATTTTATTTATATTATTTAGCTTATCCGATCTTGAATTAACCGAGGTTTACTGTATAAGCAATTGGCTCCAATTAAACTCAGTGAAGTCAAACTTGGTTTACTCAAGCGTAACGACCAGTTTACAAGTGCCAAAATATAACATTAGAAACTTTCTGCTAAGTTCAACTATAGAGAAGCTAAACAGCTTGGACTATCATTTCAGTTTTAAGTTACCCGAAGTTTACTATATGAATAACTCCTCCACTATATATTAAAGACGAAAGTGTTCGTGATAAACGGGTAGAATGAAGTTGGTAAGCGGTTTCAAAAGAACTCTTTTTTACTCAAAGGCTCGGAAACATGTCACTACCGAGTTAACAACAACATAGAATTCCATAATCTAGAGTCCACAACCGATACAAATGAAACCAAGAGCAACAAAAATGAAGAATGCCACGAACCGAGAAACCCATAACCGAAAAAACTAAAACAGAGAAAGCAAAAACCTAGAATCAAAAAACTTGAGCACTTGCAAAATAGAGATGAAAAGTTAAATGGGGTCAAAGTGTTCAACATTTTCTGGTCGGTTTTAGATTAGGCTTATGTTTCTAAACAGAGTCATGAGAAAATATAATGGACACAAATTGACGGCAAATTTTTAACGTTATTGTGTCATGAAATTTTACGCACCTTAACTTTAGAACAAGTACCCATAGTTTAGCAACCCAATTTTATAAACCTGATCCGCGCAAATAAAACTAATGATACAAAACCACTAATAATACCACCAAAATACCAGTAAAACCAATATAACAAATGTCAATAAATGATGTTCCATTGTAAATTTTTGTAAGGGTATGAAACTGTGAAATTAAAAGTTCTCGGTTTTTGTATTTGCGGTTATTTCCATTCTCGGTTTCTATCTCAGTTCTATTTTTATCAGTTCTGACTTCTTGGGGTTTATTTTCTCGATATTGACATGGAACTATAGCTCAGCGTCAATATGGAAAACGCATTTGTTTAAAAAAAAGTATCATAGTTTCAATATTAGGGAAACAAAGTGCTAAGAATCAAACCTCCACTGCTTTCAAATTTTACTTAAGACAAGCCAACCAAGCCCCTCCTGGACTAAAAAAGTAGAACGTCCCAGGACGGGCTTGTGATTCTGAAAACAAAAATAGTAAACATTGTCTATTTGTAGACTATTGTGAACTATTCAGCGAACCAAACAAAAGTGCAATGAAAGAAAGATTATTTACCACATTCGAGTAGACTATTTTGAGAAAGTTGTCGTTTCCATCCGCCAAGATGTTTTCGAACTTGATTGGCTTGCCCTTCGCTAAAAAATTGTCATATTTGGAGTCCATTGCATTAGATTCTAGAATTTCAGCGTTCTTAAAATCCGTGGCTCGTTGGGCATTCACAAAACTAGCAAATGCAGCTATATCACCAAATCGGTCACAAGACGTGATTTTCAGGAATTGTAAACTAGGAGAGAAATAAATTAAGAGTAACAATTAGCATAATGTTTTTAAGTAAGAACTTTTGTAGATCTTAAATAAATACGTTTTGTTTATAATTTGTTTTTGTGGACGTATTTTCCTTTGTAAGTGGACGAAACAACCGCGCAAATAATATAGTACAAACCAAATTGTGTGTGAGTCCAATTGGCTACAAGTTCAGGCTAATAAGAAACAGAATTATTTTGTTTTACTAGGATGCACAGTGGGACCAAATTGAGTCGGACTTGGCTAAAAGTTAAGCCAAATAAGCCTGCCTTAGGACAAGGCTACCATCAAAATTAGGGTACAACATTTTTGCTATATGATGGATGGGCTTGTTTTGCTTATTGCCATGTAACAGGGCGCGACTAAATTGTCCAATAATATAATTATATTTACATGTAATTCTAAAACTAAAGTCGTAATAAAACATGTCTATGCGATACGAATTTCGCTACTGTATTAGGTTAACATGTTCAACATGCTTAATTTTCTAAGGTATCTAGTAGCTACCCATTTTTACGTATGCGAAACCATCCTAGCGGAGTTCTTGAAATTTCATACTTTTTTCATAGTCATATTTGTTTTTGAATCTAGATTGTGTCGTGTAAATTTCCATAAAGGGTATTCAACATTTTATGATTGAATTGAGGTCTAACGGCGAGTGTGTACAATTTGGCAGCTGCCATATGCATATGTGGATTCACAATAAATTTCACCTGATTTGATTTTTTAACAGAATGAGCAAACAAAACTATTATGAAAAAAGTACATTGCTACAGAACGAGAATTCCGTTGCAATGGCTTACAACAATTAACGTCAAGTTAATTCTGTTAATAAGTCGAACTAAGAAATTCTTAGAAAATGAAAATGTATTCTTTCTTACCTTGACATTCCTTCGTCGTCAACGTCCATTTTTGCCGAGCCATAATATTTTTTACCATCTAAAGCGAATTGACAGGTGACCTATAAGGAAGGGAGGAGGGCAATATTTTTAAGTTTTTTCATCAACACTAAACCTGTAAGGGCATGATAACCTTACCTCCCAGTCGCTGTAGATGCACGTTAGTTTTGTGTCATCTTCAACGTTCGCCACAACCGAGCGTAACGCCCTCCATGAGAGATCTGGATCTTCGAATCCCCCATTTATTTTTCCCGTTTCGGCTATTTCTGCTTCTTTCACATACTTGAAAATATCTAATTGATTTGCCACGTTTGTAATACTCACTTTTTTCTTATTGTCTCCACAATAGAGCATTTCAAGGATTAGTAATCTAGTAACAAGAGTTGATTAAGTAAAATTGAGTAACTTTAAAGGATGCAATTGTACTGTGAAAACTCAAACCTCAAACTTATAGTGTTTAAATAAAAATTTATGGGTTTAAAATGCAAATTACGTATTCATGTTCCCGGTTCTGGTGCTATCGTCCGCGGCAACACAATAGTAGATATCAGTGTGCAACGTAAACTTGAGATAGAAATACTATCAAAAAAGTAAACAGTAACATAAGTGTAACAGTAATAAGTAATATCCCTGCACAATTACTACTTTATATAAAAGCCAGTTTGGTGAGATGGTTCGTGGTCAGGCACCACAGCGCATGCGCAAGAAAAGAGGCAAGCGCAAGGGGGAGGGGAGAGGGGATTTCAAAATTTTCAAATTCTTAAATTTTCAGTCGCATTCCTTCCCCTTCAAAATTGCAAGATCTTTTAGGTTTTTTTTAATCAATGAATTAATTAAACTGATAAACTAATAATTTAACTTAAGTAATTCCTCCGTTTCATCTATTCAGTTCAATTAGGAAGTTCTTTTACAATTATTAAAATTAAACTACTAATTAATTGACTCGTGGCGGGGAGGGAGTGGATGAGATAAGTCGCGTTCAGCGCTGCCAGTAATTTGCTGACAAAAAAAATCGAAAAAAAAAATCAATTAAATTTCCTTTAAACTAAATGTAAATTTAGCTAAAAAACTATTCCTATTTACTAAATTGTAATATAATTAGCAATTAGCAAAAATTAACTGTTGGAAGTTGAGTTTTACATGGAATTGGGGGTTTTCATGTACCCTAAACCTAACAGTGACATTTAGAAAACTCAAAAACGGTTAATTGTAATTAACGGTTAATAAAACTTAACTATTGGAAATTGAGTTTTCCATGAGCATGGGGGTTTTATGTACGCTGAATCTAACTATGACATTGAAATAGCTCAAAAATGGTTCCTTTATTGGATCACTTTAATTAACAATTAGTGAATACTTTGGAAAGTGAGCTTTACATGGAATTGAGTTTTATATGCATGCCGAACCTAACAATGACCTTAGAAGCTAAATGGGTAATCCCCGTCTTAGGACGGGCACGTTAGCTTGTTAATAATAAAAGGTGCCTAGCTTCTAATATGAGATTTACGGTAAAATGGTATGTTATTATTTAGGTGCCGGGCTTCTATTATGAGATTTACGGTAAAACTGATATGTCATTATATAGGTGCCGGGCCTCTAATATGAGATTTACGGTAAAAATGGTATGTCATTATATAGGTGCCGGGCTTCTAATATTAGATTTACGGTAAAAATGGTATGTCATTATATAGATGCCGGGCCTCCAATACGAGATTTACGGTAAAAAATGGTATATCATTATGTAGGTGACGGGTCTCTAATATGAGATTTACGGTAAAAACGGTATGTCATTATCGGTGTTGGGCCTCGAATATGTGATATACGGTAAAAATAACATGTCATTACAAAGGTGCCGGCCCTCTAATATGAAATTTACGGTAAAAATAGTATGTCATTATATCGGTACCGGGCCTCTAATATGAAATTTACGGTAAAAAACGGTATGTCATTTTATCGGTGCCGGGCCTATAATATGAGATTTACGGTAAAACTGAGTAAACAGTAATAAATATATATTTAGATTTTGCTAATTATAGCTAAACACATTTTGTATTATTATTATTATTATTATTTTTTTTTTTTTTTTTTTTTTTTTTTTGTTCTTTGACATTTCCACTAAGGGTTCGTCAACATGTGTGGAGTACTGTGGGT
>JAQFYP010000850.1:0-18942 GCA_034694865.1 Bilobella braunerae | reverse complement strand
TTACGGACGAGGGGTTTGTGTGGGGAGTTACCCTATGAGGGACCCCATGACCCCCCTGAACATTTTGACCCCAAACCTTCCTGGGGGTATGTCGACTTTTTTTGTAGTTTATTTTTTACCTTTTATCCCCTATAGGGTTAGGTTTATATTTAAGGTTTGGTTTTAAGCCTTAACTAAACCTAACGTACCAAGATTCGACATACCCCCGAGGCCCCATGCGTCTTAAACTGAAATCGTACAGAAACCGATGATTAATCAAGGAGTAGTAAATGTGTACTACCAATTGTGGATTTAAACCGAATTCTTGGCAAGATTTGGTACCGGGAATTCGATCAATTTAATTGGTTTACTTGTGGCAAGCATTATTCCAAAATTGTTTTGTCGACGAAATTTTAACGTTATTGAATCCCCCACAGTTTCCAAATAAACAGCTTATTTACAAACTGGGTGTATTGTTTTAATTTGAAAGCACTACATCTCTAACCTGCAAAGTAAGTGCTGGAATATTATACTCCAGCGATTTTCTCAAAAAAGGATTGGATATTTGGACATTTGACCTTTGACCCAGATAAAACTGGAAGTATATTTTACCCTGAATTTTGCTTTGAACCAGTCCAGTTAAAATTCTAAATTATGTACAAAATTAGGAGCCGGTAGCCCCCGCGGCGTTGACGGGATAGTAATGAACTTGTTAAACTTAAAGCATTTTCGCACTTGACTTTTGTCCCTGGGCAAACCGGATGTAATTTTTGCAGTTTAGATTTTGGTGCTAAACCACTCCAGGTACCAACCTAATTTATGTACAAAATATTGAGCCTGTAGAACTATATTTTATAGAAAAACATTCGTTTAAAAATCCAAATACAATCCTAAAAAATTTGACCTTTGACCCTGGAAAACCGGAAGTAAATTTTGCAGGAGTTTGGCCCTAAAACACCCCATTTACAAAGCTCAATAATGTACACAATGTTGCGCCCATAGCCGCAGTAATCTTTGCGCAAGTAGATAAAACACGTTAATTTTATGGTATTTTGACATTTGACCATTGACCCTAAAAGAGCCGGGAGAATAATTTGACCGGAGTTTCGCCCAAGATCCCTTCCTTACAAATAACATTAATATACAAAATCTAGTACTCCAAGCCCCAGCAGTTTTTTAAGATTTAATAAAACACGTTAAATTTACGTTTTTTTACCTTTGACGTTTGAACCTAGAAAAACCGGAAGCACCATCTCAAATGAGTTTTGATCTAATTAACCAGATATGCCCAAGCTACTTATGCGGAAAATATGGCGCCTGCAACTCTAGCGGTCTTTGTAGGATTGGATAAATCACCCCAGAATTTTTAAATTTTAAAAGTTGAGCTCTGACCCTAAAAAAGCCGGAAGCAAGTTTTACCGGAAGTTTGGCCTTAAGTAACCCCATTACCAAGCTGATGTGTGTAAAAGTTTGGTGCTCCTAGCCTGGACGGTTTTTGCAGGATTGGATAAAATATCTTAAATTCGGGACATTTTCACATTTAAACTTTGAGCCTGGAAAAACCGGAATTGATTTTCCACGGAGTTTGGCTCAAAACCCCCGCAGGTGCATACATTTTTGTGTAAAATATGACGCCTGTTGCTCCTGTGGTTTTTGCAGGCATCGTTGTCAAACAGACTGGAGAACGGACAGACGGACAAACTATTTTATAGTATAAGAAAGAAGATATTTCTTCTATACAATCAAATCGTTGGTCTGTCTAACCAAACTTTACCTAAACCTAACCTAATTAAATAAAATTATCGTAAATTTAACGTTTTTTATTCAATCCCGCAAATACGCTACCGAAGCGATTACTTGATAATAAAAATGGGGTTTGTAAGGGGGGTGATTTAGGGCAAAACATCGGATATAATTTACTTCCGGTTTTGTAGGGTCAAATGCCAAAAAACCCTAAACACACCGTGTTTTATTCAATCCTACAAATACCGCTCAAGACAGGAGCGTCATATTTTGTACAGCATTGTGGTTTGTAGGAAGGGGGATTTTGGGCAAAACTACGGTCAAATTTTTACTTCCGGTGAGGTTTTCTAGGATCAAAAGTCAAATGTCAATATATCCTGGATTTCACGCGTTTTACTCTATCCTACCGAAACCGCTGTGGCTGAGAGCGTCATATTTCGTACGCTAATGCGGTTCGTGAATGAGGTAATTTAGGGCAAAAATCTCGTGCTTTCATACTCGACAAAATAAACGTTTGACATGATACTTCCGTGGAACTCCAGCATGATCAAAGAAGAATAGGACGACAAAATGTCGTTGTACATGTCCAGCGTGTTGAGCAGTAGGCTGACGGTCTGCAGAACAATTAATCTGTCATTAATTTTCAATTAAATACCCGCAATTAAACGTAACTGGAAAGATTAAGAACCGTTTTAAGTTTTAATATTGTAAACTAATTAATATATATAAAAAGCCATTTGGTGAGTGAGCGGTGGTCAGGCACCACAGCGCATACGCCAGAAAAACGGCAAGGGGGAGGGGAGTGGGGATTTCAAATTTTTCACATTCTCAAATTTTCAGTCGCATTCCTTCCCTGTCAAAAATTCAAGATCTTTGTTTTGTTTTTTTAAATCAATGAATTAATTTAACTAATCTACTAATTATTTAACTTAAGTAATTCCTCCATTCTACCTATTCACTTCAAACGGGAAGTTTTTTTATTTTTATTAAAACAAACTACTAATTAATTAACTCGGGGCGGGGAAAGGAGGGTATGATATCGTCATATAGTCGTGCTCGGGGCCGCCTGTAACTTGCTGACTAAAAAAATTAAAATCGAAAAAATTCTAAAATAAGTTTCCTTTAAATTAAATTTAAATTAAAGCTCAAAAACTATTCCTAACTACTTAATTGTAATACAATTAGGAATTAGCATTAACAGTTGGAAGTTAAGTTGATGGAATTGGGGGTTTTCATGTACGCTAAACCTAACTGTAACATTAAAAAAAACTCAAAAACGTTTCCCCAATTAGTTAATTGCAATTAGTAAAAATTAACTGTTGTTAGTATGTTAACTGTTGTACATGGAATTGGGGATTCTTATACATGTACACCAAACTGTGACATTTAAAAAACTCAAAAACTACGCCATAATTTGTTATTGTAATAACCAATTAGTAAAGTTTAACTTTTGGAAATAAGGTTTTACTAGTGCATGGAGGTTTTAGGAACCTAATTACGACATTGAAATAGTTGTTGTGTTTTTATATGTACAAAATGTATTATGCTGATATCTATATGATATTATTATTAAGTAGCGTCTAGCTGCTTTATGGGAAGACTGAGTCTGTCCGTCTGTCTGTCTGTCCCGAACGGGTTGACTTTTTTTTTTAAATCTGTCTGCTGGATAATTTTTTAGGGGTCAAGGGTAAGGTCAAGTTCAAAAATGGGTCATAGGGGTCATACCCTTCACCCCCAAAATGACCCCCGAAGTGACCCCAAAAACCGAAAAATCCGATTTTTCGGTGTCTTCTCAGTTTTGGGTGAAATGAAATGTTATCATGTTCTCGATCACGCATGTGACTCCTGACCCCGCCCCATCAATTCGATGAGCCATTGATGACCCCCAAAGTTACCCCAAAAACCGAAAAATCGGATTTTTCGGTTTCTTCTGTTTAGCGTGAAACGAAAAGTTATCATGTTCTTGATGACGCATGTGACCCCTTACCCCTCTTTCTCAATTCTATAACCTCCTAATGACACCCCGAAAAAACCCAAAAACCCGGAAAATCGGATTTTTTTTTGTTTATTTACTCGTTTTGCATTAAAGGAAAAGTTATGATGCTCTCGAATGACCCCTGTGACTCCTGACCCTTTCCCCCTAAGTGTGGTGAACCCCAAACGGGAAACATACGTTTTTATGTTCTTAATTGTAGTTTGTTTGCTTTCGTTCAATACGCTACTTACGTTACATGCGTTTGCAACGGTTTATTATTATATGATATTATGCTGATATGTATTCTGATTCTAACAATTACCTTTAAATAGCTAATATGGTAATCCCCGTCTTAGGACGGGAACGTTAGCTTGTAAATTCATAAAACTCGATTTAGAAGAAAAATCTGAACAATATTCGAGTGCACTGGAACCGAAAGTCGACTTGTAACAGTAAGCGAATAAAATATGTACCAAACTACAAGCCAAAAGTTTTCATGTTTATGTTCATTTACGGTGTCATTACCCGAGTACATAAACATTTCCCTCCTCGTGTACCGACCTCCGTTCATGTTCTCCGTGATTTCATTGAGGAGAGGACCTCCTACCAGGCGTCGCATGTCTAGCGTATTATCATGACCTTCAATATAAAACTACGACCTTTGACCTCTTGTTATCATAGAATCTTAATCTTTGACCTTGAACTTTGACCTCTCAGGGGGTCACTTCCGGTCAAACTAAAACAAACTTGATCTAGACCCGACAGCCATGAACTTATATCCGCCAACAAATTTGGGATTGGTTGTGTAGTTCCTGAGATAATCGCGGTACTCGGCAGACGAACGGACAGACAAAACAAAAATATAAAGTAGCTTCAGCTACTTAATAAAAGGCACTTTGTGAGACGTCCGTCATGGTCAGGTTCGAACCCTGCAATCAGTATCATGTTTCTATTTGTTATACTTTTTTCTTTCTTTATAATTTTAAAGTGGTAATAATTTGAAAATCCTGAATTGGGAATCAAATTAGTTAATTGTCTTTAACAATTAGAAAAACTAAACTTGATTTAATTGAATTAAATATTTTTTTACAATAAGCGCTGGTTTGAAGTGTTCTGACGCACTTAACATTATGTTAATTTCTTAATGTTTAATTCTTAATTAGATTATTGCGATTAACAGTAAATAAAATTAACTATTTTAAATAGAGTTTTTTTATAGATTCCAGAGGTTTTAAATATGCTTTGAAACACTGAGCTCCAAATAGCATAAAAGTAACTCTTAATTAGTTAATTGTGATTAACAACTAAAAGAAACTAAACTTGATTTCATTTAATTAAATATTTTTTTATAAACAAGGGCTCAGATGTAATTGGTTTTAAGTGTTCTGACGCCCCTAATGTATTTTAATTTCTTAATGTTCAATTCCCAATTAGTTAATTGTGATTAACTGTAAGAATTAGAGTTTTCCATAGATTCTATGGTTTTTAAATACGCTGCAGGAAATACTGTACACTAAATAGCAAACAAAAATTTCTAATTAATTAACTGTGATAAACAATTAACAAGAATTACGTTTTCAAAGTTGTTTTTGTATATAATGAGGAGTATTCAGAGGTATTCTGAAGCTAACAATGAATCCTAAAAGGCTTTAAATTAATTCCCAATTTGGTTAAATTGGAATTATGAATTAAAAAAAACCTTTAAAACAATTGAACAGCGAAACCGTTACCCGACGGTAGTTTCAAACTCTTTAAGTTTCTAATATTGATGTAATTCTAGTAAATCAAGCATGTAACCTAAGAACCTCAGTCCTTGTTGACTAGGGCATTTGCCAATTGTCAAATAAATAAAATCACCAATATTGATGTAGTGTATACCCCTGTTTTTTAACGGGTACCTTTGCTAGTTGAATCATAAATGTAGTAGCAACTTCAACGAGTCTCTCCAATTTGCAAAACAATTTCATTGACTGATTTTTCATAAAACTTTGAAATTGACAAAGCTTCTGCGGGGTTCCCACTTCAAAACTTTGATTTTTTTGGCTACACTCCCATTAGGATTTATCCTAAATCTTATTTATCTTAAATTTTAAAATTTTGATGGTTTCAGGTCACAGTGACCCACAACCCTTCAACCATTTCTGAATGAACCTGTAGTTGACCCTCCAGGCATTCGCTGCATCAAAATCTCATGCTCATAAACCCCCCCGAGTTGTTTGTATAACCGGGTGGTTGACCAAAAGTCCCTCAGGAAAGGCTCCACATCCGCAACGCGTATGGGCAACATCATATATCGGCAACTTATTTCAATTTTATTATTCTTACGACTTCTGATCAAACTAAATTAACAAATCACCTTCAAAATCAACGTCTATAAAATATAAATAATTAAAAAAAATTACAACCGTTTTTATGAAAGAAATTGTGGGAAAAGGTCATTACACACTGTGCAAGGTTAAGCAAAGTGGTAAAAAAATTTCATTACATTGTTATTTCTTTGAATTTAGTTGATTCGATTTGCTAAATTACATAATAATGAAACGTAATGCACAGATGTATCTTATTCCTAGGTTATTTTCATTTATTTGAGTATAATAAGTTGAATTAATAATTACAATCAATTAAGTTTTTGTTGTTTTTCACATATTCTTTATTGTGCATAAATTTAGAGCGCAAAAATTATTGTGATATTGTGTCCATGCGCAGTCGTGTCCATATGCATTAAGCTTAAAAAGCGTGTTTTTATTTTCATGTGATGGCTTTTTGTCTACAGCCGGTCATACACACACAAAGGAGAAAGTAAGAGGGAGTTGCCAGACAAGGCCCATGGCCTAAATCCGAAAATTCGACGTTGTTGGAGATTTGCTAGTATTGTATGAAATTTTGTAGTATTATTCAGGAAATAAAACATATTGTACAAGCAATACAACCTCGTCCTAGGACAGGAGGAATTTTAGTTTTTTTTATTGAATTTATGAGTTAAATTCTATTTAAATGCCATGTTTGCAGCACTGCTTCCCTCTCCAATTTATTTTGTACATAAGAAATTAAGATTTAAAACAAAGGCGCGATGCACAGTTCTAGTGCTTTGAAACTTTAGAACTTTGAAATGCGAGTACATTTTTATGAAAAAATTACTCCCAAAATTAGAGTGAATTAAGTAGTTTCAAATTTATTTGTAGACTAGTCAATCTACCCCAAACTAAGACACAAACTCAACCCATAGTTTTGACTTATATATCTTTGGTTTACTGGTCTTGAGTTACATTAGCTTTTCAATTATAAAGGAGACGAGCAGCGCAGCACTCATTTGCCGCGCTATTTCAGTTTTTAAATAGAATGAAATGGTTAACATATAAGTTAATTTTGAAAAGATGCGTAACTTCTTGAATCCAAATGTTTTTTTTAATGCCTATCCATAGAAGCTATGTTCTGAAGAGCAATCACAACACACGCATGCCTCCCAATAGTAGTACAACCATAAAAGTGTGAATTCTTATAATTACAGATTGCGATCATTTAATAAGCGGCCTAATGCAAATACGAGCATTTTACAAAATTTTAGATTTCTGAAAATCCACATGGGAATTCAGCCGAAAAAATCAAAGTTATGAAGGCAGAAATTTCGCCAATTTCAAAATTTCAACATTTTATGAAAAATCAGTTTATGAATTTTTAAACCACATTTGTCCATAAATGATACCTTAGGACCCTAAACTAATGTTGTGCGTGTGTGGTATATTCAACCAGATGTGGCAATGGAAAAATTCCCTTGTTAGACTTGGCAATTTCTTCTCTTTTTTATGTACTTCATTTAAGGGGAAGAATTTTGTGATTCTCTGCCAATTCCGCAAGAAATACCAACGACTTGTGTATATTATATATTATATTGCTTAATAATAACAGCTCCAAAAACCCATGTAAAACAAATATGGTTTCGGAACTATGTTTGTGAAATCACACATAGTCGTGGCTTCTAAGAGTGAAAAATATTTCAAAAACAACGATAACATCAAATAACGGAAGTAACTTAATATGGAATCCTCAATTGTAAATAAACACAAATATTTGTACGAATCCAGATAAACAGTAACAGTAGAGTGCAGTGGTATTAGTAGTAGTAAGTAATTTATAGATGCTGCAACCTAATCCGGCGAGTATTAAAAATATGAGCCAGTACAAAACATATTGACTAAATTAAAGTGTTGTCAAATTATCAACTAAATCGTATGAAACAAATGAGGAAGCCACCAGTATAATTATCTTGAGCAATTTTTATTATTTCTCCCCATCGAAATAAACAACGTTGTTGTACATCTCGGAATCAAAATAGAATGATCAGAGAACCAAATGAACCTTTGAAAACCAACATAATCGTTGTCCCCCCCCCGTCCAGCACCCGCTTTGATGTCCTCAACTGATATGCCCCCTGTGAACTCAATAATAGGCCTGAAACATGTTAGTAAGATCAATATTTTTCAGGAACTTGTGTAATTTATACCTATACTAATTATGAATAGGAAGTGAAATTTGCCCCCTAGAATCGGTTTTGCTTGTAAGGAGTTTTTAAATATAAACAAAGGTGATATTTAATTTTTTTAAAATTCCCTTCCCTGAAAGAATACAAGTTAACTGATGTTTCGGACTTGAGGAATAACGAGGAAGAATATTGTGTTAATTTTTACAAAAATGTACAAAAAGAAATAATTGTTTTTTTTGTTCTTTTTAAGTTTAAACCTAAAATTTTAAATAGAACTTAAACGATTTATTAGAACCATCCATAGCAATCCATAGAACAGGAAGAAGTTGTTCAGTTTTTTCATTTGGTACAATTTTTGTGAATTTTTCAATTACATTTTTAAAAAAGTTGAGAATTTAATTTGTATACTCTTCCAATCATATTGGTGTTTTGATAAGTAGTAGCATATGCTAAAGTAAGGTAAGATAACTTGATAAGTTTTTTGCGTAGAGCAAAAAATACTTCAGGCTTACGCTACATCTTTCATACTTACCTGGTGTTGAAAAGACTCCCAAAAACTGTAAGAATCAAGATTGTAACTGGTTTCAAATTCATGAGCTAAATGTCCCTCCTACTTACATTTGAATCGAAAATTAGTTTGTTTTAAATTTGTTTTAGTGTAAATAATAGTGAAAGTAAACTGATTACAAATTTAAGAATTTATTGACGATTGGTCCATTGTAAACACTATAAAACTAAATTCAATTCACAGCAACTTTAATTGACTTAGAAACTTAGATTTGGCACTTTCTTCTCTTTAATTTTATGTACTTTAGGTAAGGAGAAGCATTTTGAGATTTTCTTTCTTTGTCAAATCGGCTAAAAACTTGCGACGACTTGCGTTTTCATACTGTTCAATAACTAATACTCACTAATAAATACATAATTTTTGCTTAATAACAACAGTTCCACAAAAAACCTGTGAAACAAATGGTAGCAGGTCAATTCTGAGAAAACAAAGACCGAGAATGCAAAGACCGAGAAGTCATAACCGAGAAAAAAAAATACCGAGAACGACAAATACTGAGAACTACAAACACCGAGAAAACAAAAACCGAGAATGCAAAGACCGAGAACGACAAATACAGAGAACTACAAACACCGAGAAAACAAAAACCGAGAATGCAAAGACCGAGAACTTGCCAAATAAAATTGTAAAGTTAAATGCGTTCAGTTTTCAACTTTGTTTGGCAGTTTTAGGTTAGGTGTTGCTTTTCAAACACTGTCTAGTATAAATATGCTTGATAAATGATTTTTGCTCGATTATGTCAAAGGGTATAAAACTTTGAATATATTGGTTCTCGGTTTTGGGTTTCTCGGTTTTTGTAATTCTCGATTTTTGTCGTTCTCGGTATTAGTTTTCTCGGTTTTTGTTTTCTCGCTATTTGTGGTTCTCGGTATTTGTCGTTTTCGGTATTTTTTTCTCGGTTATGACTTCTTGGTCTTTGTATTCTCGGTCTTTGTATTCTCGGTCTTTGTTTTCTCGGTAATGACATGGAACCGAAACAAATAGGATTTTGGAACTATGTTTCAGAACTACCTGGAATCAAACACAGTGGCTCTGAGCAAGATTGAAAAATATATGAAGAAGGACGATGGCATCAAATAACGGAAAAAACTTCGTCTAGAGCATATCTTAACCTCAAATGTGAATAAACACAAATATTTATACCAAAAAAAGATAAACAGCTGTAGCAGGGGACAGTGGTATGAGTAGTAGTAAGTGATTTATAGATGCTGAAACCTAGTACAGCGTGTATTATAAATATGAGCAAACACAAAACACATGATTTAAAGAGTCATCAGCTACATCGTATGAAATAAATGAGGTAGCCACCAGTGTTACTATCGTATGCAACTTTTATTATTTCTCCATCGAAATGAACAACGTTGTACATCTCGGAATCGAAACAGAATAATCAGAAAGCCAAAGCTTTAGCTTCCCAGGTCAGAACACCGCCCACGCAAACACCTTTTGTTACAGAGAAGGGACATGGTTGCACCTTGCCTTGTATGAGTTCAAGGAAGGCGGTGTAGTTGGTCTCGTACTCGTGGAAATCCTTCATAGCACCCTCGGCAATATCCACCCGGTACGCGGTATAATTCTTAACTGAAGTCACCTTCAGTATGTTCGAATTAGCTTTATTAAAAGCCGTTATCTTGTCCAGAACGAGTCCGGAGATGATTTGAATGAACACTTGACCTGCTACTTCTACGTGTTCTGGGGTGAATTGGCCAATGACAATGGTCAGGTTGGGTGTAACGGGTAGGCGCATCTGTGGTATCAAAACCCGCCTCTGCCACTGTTCCAAGTTTGATTGAGTACGGGGATCTACAGTGTTCGAAATGTAGCTCTGAATGTCCATCGCTCTGACATATTTTGCGTACCCATGTTTAACTAAAAAGTGCATAATTTCCAAATCCCTTTCAGCTCTCAACCAAATCGCTGTCCCCTTCCGTCCGGCACCCGCTTTGCCGTCACCAATTGTTATGCCCCCCTTGAATTTAAGAATTGGCCTGAAACATGTTTGTAAAATCAATATTTGTGAGAACTTGTCCAATTTATACCTATACTAATTATGAATACGAAGTGATACTTAGACTCGTTTTCACTTGTAAGGAGTCTTTAAATCTTAACAAAAAAGGTGACATTTTATATTAGACAATTCCCTTCCATGAAAGAATATACGTTAACTGATATTTTGGACATGAGGAATGAACAGGAATATTGGGTTGATTTTAACAAAAATGTACACACAAAAATTAATCGTTTTTTTAAGTTTAAACCTAAAATTTAAAATAGAAGATAAACGATCCATTACAGAACAAAAAAGAGCATGAAAAAGTATTTTTTTTTTTCATTTGGTACAACTTTTGAAAACTTTTAGGATTATCCGAAAATAAATTTTCAAAAAAAGAATTTGAGAAGTTCGTATACGCTAACCTGCATATTTGTGTTTTAAATAAGCAGTAGCAAAGGATTAAGTAAGGTAAGATATCTCGATACTAGGTTTTTGTGTAGAGCAAAAAATACTTTAGGCTTACGCTACATCTTCATCATCCGCTGTTACTGTTGTGCTGTCGCCAACCTGATGAATGACCATTAACCCTTTCTGCTCGAAGTGTTTTAGAACTGCTAGGAATTTCTTTTCGATAATGTTTGCTGAAATTTCCCGGCTAACACTCGCTTCAATTTTTTCCTTCAGCAAGTTTTCAAAATCTTTTTTTTTTGCATCAAAGTCATTCGTAATACCCGTAAGTTTGGTATTGATTTGCCCCAAATAAACCATAAGAGCACCAGTTTCAGAGTTTACCGTTGCATTCTTATCATTTTCTGCATTTGCTCTGCTGGGCAAACTGGTTATATGCTTCGTGAGGGATTCAATTAGTTGGTATCTCGTATTAAAGGGAAAGTCAACGCCATCCTTGACATTATTGGCAATGTCTTCAATGTAGCCAGCAATTTCGACGATGTAGGCTTCCAGCCTCTCTGGTTCGGTGGCGTCCCGTCCCAATTTTACAATAAACTGTTTCCCGTCCTTGATGAGGCATGTGACGGAGAACCAAAAGTCGTTGTCTGTGTTACCACCCTTGTTGCCAAATAGAACGGTAACGGGTTTATTAAAATCATATGTAATCTGGTTGCCATCCCATGGGGTTCTTGCTTCTTGCGCTTCTTCTTTCAAGGTTTTAACGTAATCGCTGTAACCAATTCCTGCCACACCACCTTCGCCAAAACGCTTCACAAAGTCCCATTCGTCAAAATTCACCACGGAGCCCATTATCTTTGTAATTAGTTTGGTGAGATCAGGATTCTTCATATATTGGGACGCATCCGGGTCCGCGTGCGTGGCCAAGTGCGTTGTCATGACGACGAGGAAGAAGTGAGCGGCTTTGAAGAAGGAAAGCTTCATTTTGGTGGGTTTAGTGGTGTTAGCACTAAAGTGGTGGTAGGTAAAAGTTGGAAGTGGAAGCTTGTATAAAGTTTACGAGTTGCAACGACCATTTTTATACTGATAAGTCTCTGACGCGTGGTAGGCATCATAATGTTCTCTGTGCAATGAAAATTGTGCGCGGTATGTAGAGTTGTAGACAATACAGCTCTACTCTACGGTGTAGAATACAGAGTAGAGTAACCCGAAGTGTACGGATTTGGTTCCACAAATTGCAAAGAGCCTTGATCAAAGCCTAGACAAATGATGTATCTTAACCTTTAACGGTTTCCGTAAGCTTTTCTTTGTAGGATCAAGTTAAATAAACCTTTGTAAACCGGTCAACCAAGTAGCGGAAGTAAGAAAATTAGACAAAATACTTTAAACATCGGTAAATTAATGAAATTGTTAAAATGGAAAGCAATAATTTGAGTGAAAAATGGGTTTATGAAGGTCATGGGGTCATTTCAGGGTAAAAGAGGTCTATCTGGACATGGAAACATGACAACTTTAGGTTTTTATGCAAAAGTAGGGTTTGACCTTGAAAGGTCATTTGGAAGTCAATGGGTCATTTTCAGGTAAAAAGGACTCTAGGGTCCTCGGAACCATCATAACTTTCTCTTTCATGCAATATTAGGGTATGACCTTGAAAGGTCATTTGGAAGTCAAGTGGTCATTTCCGGATAAAAGGGGCTCTAGGGGACTCGGGACCATCATAACTTTCTCTTTCATGCAAAAGAAGGGTTTGACCTTGAAAGGTCATATTGATGTTCGAGTTCAAGTGACAATTATTCTCAATTACTTGTGTTAGAGTAGAAGTAGGTTAGGTTTAGCCTAACTGAGGAGTAGTGGACAAGACTTGCAAAATTCAGAGAAATCACAAATATGGACAAAGCACATTGCAGAATCAATTGTTTAATATTAATTTCATTAAATGTCCACAAATGGGCGCGATACCTTAAAAATTCATTCACAGACCTCAAGAACTTGAGAAGCTTATGGTTTCTTGAGTTTTACGTGGCCCCTCTCCTACCATTTTCTGAGTTTTGTTGACAACTTTAATTATATTTTCTGAACTTGCAAGACTGACGTACTACATGTCTGTGAGCGTGATTGTATTGTACTCAACAATTGGAATGTGAATTCAAGGCAAAATTAATTCTACTGTTGTATATTGTGGACAAAATTAATTTAAATGAGTGTTTATTGACATTCCCGCAGAGTGGCTTGTCAACATATAAGGAAGTGGGTAGGGATATGGAAGGAAGGACTCACTGGCATACATGTATGACCTCAACCTAACCTTGTAATGTCCAATCCCAGAGATACGGACAAGAACAGTAAGAGGCAAGGCAATTTCTTAAAGGGAAGCCAGGGAGGATTCGAAACGCCGTTCTAGTACTGGCTAGTAGTGATAGACAGAAGCTCTAAAACCACTCGGCCAGCTTGCCAACCCTTTTCAAATAGCATTGTTTTCTGCCTTTTGTATTATTGAAATTAGATTCTGCGTATCCACATAAAGGTTGCATGGAAATTGCTAACCGCAGGACAATTGTAAGATGAAAATGTGCCTTAATTATCTTAGGTAGATTAAGATATCTTAATAGGTATCTGGCTAATCAAAAACTAGTTTGGCAGCTCCTGTAGCCAATGTTTTCAATTTCAAATAATGCTCGTGTTGTGTTTTTCCGGAAAAAAAAAATCTACCACTGCAAATTTTTTTTTTGAGATTCCAAAGGTTTACACTGTAGGACAGAAAATATAGCTTTTTGTTTTGGAAAAAGAAACATTCACTGTTTTCGATTTCAGAGAGTTTGAAAACATTCGAAAAACTTCGTTTCAGCGTGAGTTTGCAAATAATGTTTATGCTGCAAATTATTTCTTCTGAGATTCTAAAAGTTTTCTCTAGCAGAACTTGACAAAACTTGCCTCAAAAGGAAAGAAAAAGGAGCCTCTGGGGACACTGGAACTATGATAATTTATGTTTTGTGCAAACATTGGGGTGTTGAGGGTTATCGAAAATATTATAACTTTTGGTTTCATGCAAAAGTAGATTTTGACCTTAAAAGGTCATTTGAGGTCAAGGGGTAATTTCCTGGAGAACGGGGTGTTGAGGGTTATCGAAAATATTATAACTTTTGGTTTCATGCAGAAGTAAAGTTTGACCTTGAAAGGTCATTTTTAGGCAATGGGGTAATTTCCGGGTGAAGGAAGCCCTGCGGTCATCGGGACTATTATTACTTTTTGTTTGATGTGAAACTAGGATTTGACCTTGAAAGGTCTGCTTGATGTTCGAATTCGAGTAACAACTATTCTTTTTTTTCTGTTAAAGTAGGTTTAGGTTAGGTTCAGCCGAACTGAAAAGTAGTGGACAAGACTTGGAAAATTCAGAAAAATTTCATGTTTGGTCAAAGCACATTTAGGAATTCAAATTTTAATGATCATTTAATTGTGTATTATTAATTTCATTTAATGCCCATAGATGGGCGCTATAGGTACCTCAAAAATTTACAGACAAACCTCAAGACCTTGAGAAGCTTATGGTTTCTTGAGTTGTACGTGGCCCCAATTCTACCATTTTCTGATTTTTGTTAATAACCTAATTAGGTTTTCTAAATTTGCCAAACTGGCCTACTACTTGTCTGTGATTGTATGGTAATTGAAAGGTAATTGGAATGTTAATTGCAGGTAAAATTAATTCTACTGTTGTCTATTGTGGACATAATTAATTTAAGGGAGTGTTGTTTGTCATTCCCACAGAGTATCTGGTCAACATGTAATAGAGTTGGTAGGGATATGAAAGGAAGAACTCATTAGCTTGCATTGAGGGCAGTCTTCTGAATTCACACAAGGCTATTGGGGAACCTATCGTAAAATATCATATCCAATCACAAAATTACGGGCATACACAGTTAGAGGCAATGCAATTCCTTACAGAAGAAGCCAAGCGCGAAGAATTTTTTTAGGCTGATCGGAGGATTCGAACCCCCGTTCTCATGCTGGCTAGTAGAGAAAGACAGAGGCTCTAAACCACTAGGCAAGCTCGGCCAATCTAATAGTATTGTTTTCTAGTTTTACTTTTTGAAAATGAGAAATGGACATAAAAACGTGTGTAATTTAGATCTCTGGCTAATCACCACTAGTTTGTCAACTTGTGTAGCCAATGTTTTCAATTTAAAATATTATTCGTATTGTGTTTTTCTGGAAAAAAAATTTCACCACTGCGAATATTAAATTGGGGATTCCAGAGGTTTACACTATATGGCAACAAATTTAGCTTATTGTTTTTAAAAAAAAAGCGAGAAATTCACTGTTTTCGTTTGCATAGAGTTTGAAAACATCCAAAAAACTTCGCTTGAGCGTGAGTCAGCAAATAATGTTTCTGCTGCAACCCATTTTTGTGAGATTCTAAACGTTTTCTGTAGGAAAACTTGAAGAAACTTGTGCAGAAGAAACGTTAAACAAACAAATCCTTGGCCTCTCATGTTTTCACCGTTTCCAACTAGACACATTTCCCATGACATATTGCCCCGATCTCTCACATGAGCCACACTAGCGCATGATTCCTTCGTACGTGCCAAGTCAACGCTGTCATCTTCTCGCAGTGCCAACTTGGCCTATCACCCACACAAAGCTGACCTTTCATTCCTCAAAAGTGCCTAATGGTCATCACATGCCACCCCATTCGGCCCCTCATCCTCAATAAAACATTAAGTAGAAAACCGGAATTTTTTAATCGCAAATGCTCATTGCGTGCTTTTTCCGACTTTTAAGGCCTTAGCACCCTGTAAATAATTGATTCTTATGCATACAAGGCAATCACCCGTTTTGTACACTTGGCCGGACACTTTTAATTAAATATATACGCTATTCCCCAGAAACAAGAAGTCGCAGCTCGTTAAGAACTACACCAATTACAAGATAATAAGTACTCAAAACGTGACTCATTTTAAAGCGTTTTGAGACGTTTGCTTAATGCTCTAACTAGCAAAGAAGTCCATTCTAAGACGGGAGTCTTCCGTTAACCCTTCATTCTTCAAGTGCCTTCCGGATGAATAACTGAATTGAATACTCAATCTTAGTAAGTTGATGGGGTGTACACTCCCTTCTGGTGTCGGTTTAACTGGTCAAAACGAAATTTTCAAAATCAGAAATCTTGAATTAATAATTACATTTACCCAAATTCGAAATCGTTATTAAATCTACATTTTAACTTGTTGGATTAAGAGTAAGAAGAGTCTCATCATTATATGCAAATAGATTTATCAAAAGCTAATTTTTGTTAATTATTAATAAAAATTAACTAATTATGAATAAGTTTTCAAGCTGATTTGAAGTTTAGTTAGAACATATAAACCAACGGTATAATATTTGCGGTATATGAACCCCAAGTTGCACAAAAACTCTACTTTCGAATATAATTGATGCTAATTGTTACCCACAACTACCGAAATCAATTTTAAGCAATTTGGAGCTTATAGTTAGTTCGTAAAACTCCATTTCGAATACTTAAACTTGGTTTCTTGAGGTCAAGAAGTCGTTTCGGGGTTAGGTTGTTTGGTTACTTGTCTATATTTGTCCATCCTATGATGCTCTATGTTGTCCAAATAAAAATAATTCTCAATTGTACACCTGACTGATCTACAGTTTGAGTAAGAGTTATTTTCATTTTTTGTGTGTTAGAGTACGTTTATTTTAGGTTTAGTGAACAAGACTTGCAAGGCTTTCCGAGGCTATTGGGAAACCGATCGGGAAATTTCCATATCTACTGACCCTGTAATGCCCAATCACAGAGATACGGACATAGACAGTTGGACGCAAGGCAATGCCTTAAACGGAAGCCACGGCGGATTCAAACCCACGTTCTCATACGGGCTAGTAGAGATAGACATAAGCTCTCAACCACTACGCCAGCTCGGCCAAGCTTTTTCTAATAGTAGTAGTAATTTTTTTTCTCTTTTTTGTGTTATTGAGGTAAACTTCTGTGTATCGATTTAAAGATTGCATGCAAATTGATAACCACAGGCCAAATATATGAAAGTGGGCCTACAATTTAGGTCTATTGCTGATCACCACTAGTTTGTCAGCTTCTATAGCCAATGTTTTCAATTTCAAATATTATTCGTATTGTGTTTTTCCGGAAAAAAATTTCACCACTGCGAATATTCAATTTGAGATTCCAAAGGTTTACACTGGATGACAACAAATATCGCTTTTTGTTTTGAAAAAAGAGAAATTCACTGTTTTCGTTTTCAGAGATTTTAAAAAAAAATTGGAAAAGCTTCGCTTCTGCGTGAGTCAGCAAATAATGTTTCTGCTGGAACCCATTTTTCTTGTGAGATTCTGAACGTTTTCTGCAGCAGAATTTGAGGGAAATTTTGCAGAAGAAACATGATCATCACCATATGTCCAAATCCTTGGTCTCTCATGTTGAAGATGGTCATCGAACACTTCATAACTTTTTCTTTCATGCAAAAGTAGGGTTTGATCTTGAAAGGTCAGTTTGAGATAAGGGGATCATTTCCGGGTGAAGGGGCACTGGGGTCCTTTAACACATCATACCTTTTTGTTTAATCAAAAGTAGGGTTTGACCTCGTAAGGTCATTTGAGGTCAAGGGGTCGTTTCCGGGTGAAGGAAGCTCTAGGGTCATCGGGACCATCATAACTTTATGTATCATGCAAAACGAGGGTTTCACCTTGAAAGGTCTTTATGTTCAAATTCTTGGCCTCTTATGTTCTTCCCGTTTCCAACTAGACTCACTTCACATGACACGCGGTTCCCCGATTTTCTTACATGCGCCATACTGCCCGTGCCCATGATCCAATCGTATATGCAAAGTCAAGGCTCTCATCTCCCAGTGCCAAATTGGCCTGTCACCCACACGCAGCACACGCTGCATTCCTCGTCACCACAGTATTGGTCCCTCATCTCCTCAATTAGAATTAGGTAGAAAACTGATAAATTTGATAATCATAAATGTTCATTGCGTTTTTTTTACCGATTTCAAGGGCGTTACACAATGTAAATAATTTATTCTTATACATACAAGGCAGACTCTCATTTTATAAACATGGCCGAACACTTTTAATTAAATGTATACGCCATTCCCCAGAAGCAAGCAGTCGCAGCTCGTGAAGAACTTAACCAATTGCAAGATAATAAGTACGTAACTTTTACTCCAAGTATCTTTTTCTGATGACCCCTGTGTTTTACGACGAGACTCATGCAATATGGTAGGACAATGGGTTCTACAAAATAACCCAATTTAAATTTCTGCTAATTGATAATTGGCGGGGAAAATTTTGTTTGCGGGAATATTCAAATTTAGAAATTTGGAATTGCATGGGAGAGATAGGAAGAGCCCCGCTTGTGAATTTCCTTTTCATATTTTTTTTTCTTGACTTGAGCAAATAGAAAGTGAGTTGTGCAAATCTCTCCCCACGTAACTACCACAATTCGAATTTGAATAACTCCACCATATAATATACCTATTACATATATATCTATTACTATAAAATTGTTCGTACGTCTGTTTGACATCGAAGCTTGCAAAAGGCACTGCTGAAGCTGCAGGCACCATTTTTTCCTCAAAAATCACGTTGGCATCTACAGTGGCTTAGGGCTACACCTCGTAAAATTCACTTCCAGTTGTTGTAAGGTTATATAAAATTATAGCCAATATAATATAACCCATATAATAATTATATAAATAATATATATATATATATATATATATATATATATGTAATTTGATAGACTGAACAACTGGAGCCGTTAATTATGTAAAACATAA
>JAQFYP010000849.1:0-18945 GCA_034694865.1 Bilobella braunerae | reverse complement strand
TCCGCCTTCGCCTCCGCCTTGGCCTCGCCTTCAGGACAAATTTCGGGACCCAAGTTTCTCGCCTTGAGTATCGCCTTGGTTAGCGCCTTCGCCTTCGCCTTGGCCTCGCCTTCAGGAAAAATCCGGGACCCAAGTTTCTTGGTATAAATTCACTTGGCACAACTTCACTGTTTTTGTATTCGTTGGCACAACTTTACTATTTAACTATTTTCAATTAAAATTCACACGTCCACACCGGACGGAGTCTAAAAGTTCTCCTAAAAATCTGATTTATATTTTGAATTTTTAAAAGTTAAAGTCCTTGTCCAGCGCAAAACGCTTAACGACAAGATAAAGGTAACTCTCGTCAAATAATTTGGACAAAGTTGTAAATAGAAATCGATAGTAGTGCATCTGTTTACTTTGCATACGGTTGGCTGAAATGCTAGGACAGCAATATGGAAAAATTGCCCAAATGACTCAAGAACCACATTCTAGAGCAGTTGATGCCACAGGATGCAGGCAGGTAGAAATGAAAGTGAATGACGGGATAGTATCCCAAGCCCACCTAAAATTATTTATTTTAGAACTCGCGTTTGAAAGTTATCAATTAACCAAATTATCAAATTGCTAAGTAGCAAAGCTACTTTCTGTTTCTGTCACGTCCGTCCGACGGACCCCGATTTATCATGTAAACTGTTGTAAGTTTCAAACCTGCTTTCAATTTGGAGTTCGGTGATCGTCTGATTGGAACAGTCATTTTGTTATAGAGTCAACAGGAATTACCCTTTAAAGGGTCCATAATTGCCCGATCGAAGTCTGAAGATGGGACACGGGGGTCTCCTCATTTCTACGACCCCCTAAATTACCTCAAAAACTAAAAAATCAAAATTTCAGACTTTTCCTTGCATTTCGTGAAACAAACTTCTACCTTATTCGAAAGCGGGGCTGAACGACCCCCCTAGACCTAGATCGGATTTTTCAAATATTTCCTAGTTTTTTATGAAACAAAAAGTTATAATGGTTTCAACGTACTATCTATCTTCATGCATCCTAAAACAGTTTCACTAGAATTGACATGGAATTCTGAGCAAAAATTTTTTTTATGCTATTTGACATTCGCCTATGCCGTGGTCAACATGCTTCTGCTTGTGCTAGTGAGTGGGGGAGGGTGGTCTCGGCCTGTGAGTTGACTAGGCAGTTCCGAGCGTTGAGGCAAAGAGCTTTGTGCTAGACGGTGGACGTGGGGATGACCACCGAGGAGCCTTTTGCTCAGGCAGAGGCCCAACACGGTCCTACGCATACCGGCTCAAGCCCACCCTCCACGACCGCAACTGTCGTGGCTTCCACTCACCACTACCACACCACTCACTTTTTTGTGCGGCTGTCGAGATTCGATCTCGGCACCTACCAAAGCTATTACAAGGGTCCTAACCCCTCGGACTACGAGCCTTGGGTAATTCTGAGCATAAATGGAAATTCTCCACATTCCAATAAAATGTCCCTTTACTAATATTTCTAATTTCAGTACGTTTGAAACTGTTTTAGACCGCATGTAGATGATGATGTGATGATGGAGTTTCTTTCTGTAAGTGCCCCATGTCAGCTTTTCTAGTCACTGCCACATGTAAAGGGTCTATAACAATAATCAAGATGGCAACCAGTAGTCACCGCGAGGTCACAGAGGTCACTCCTTAAGAGAGTCATCGATTACTTGGTCGATTGAAAACTGATCTGTATGAATTTGGCTTGTAGATGGAGTAGACACATAGGGAAGCCTCATATGAAGGTTAGGTTAACAAATAATGATTCAAGATGCATTTCAGTTATTACTAGTCATAGAAGTCACTAATATATATGTGTCATTAACTCATAAAGGATCAGCAGCCAATGCATAAAAACCTTTAAAATAAAATCCGGTTCAAAAATTACAAGGGGTCAAAGTTCAATTTTTTTTTTATTTTTAAGGTTCGGATTAAAATTTAGGTTTTGGTTTTTTAAAAGTTGTTGTAATTGAATACACAAGGGATAAACATTAACGGGTCAAAGGTGATGATTTTTTTTTACTCATTTCAGATAATTTATTTTGAAATTTGTCCCCTTATAACTTTTCAACCAAGGGTCTTTTAATACATTTCGCGACTACGCTATGGACGCTGTGTACATCGAGGTATGTCATCACTTGACATCATTTTCATCAAAGCTTCTTTTACATTGTTTTCAACAAAGCTTTGACATCATTTTAATAAAATCTTTGACATTGTTTTCTTTTCATGAAAGCATTGGCATCATTTTCATTAAAACTTTGACATCATTTTCATCAAAGTTTTGACATCTTTTTCATCAATGCTTTGCTATGTTTTCATCAAAGCTTTGGCATCTTTTTTTTTCACTTTTCTAGAAACTCGTAAGAATGAGACTTCCATCCTCGACGGAAGAGGTTCGGGGAACGCTTATAGGAGCTCATCCCGGTGAACTTCAAGGTATGAACACATTAACATGTGAACAAAGGCATGAACACTTGAACGCTCGATACAAGGAGGAATATGTTCATGTACTCGGGCCATGACACGGTAAATGAGCACATGAACATAAGCATGAACACTTCTGGCTTGTAGTTTTAGAACATATTCCATTTGCATACAGTTTACAAGTCGAGTCTCATGTTTCACATTCTGTTTTTCGGTTCCAGTGCCATCAAATATTGTATAGTTTTTTGTTCATTTTTTCTAAATCGAATTTGATTAATTTTTTAGTTTGTGATTTTAAAATGTTAAGCGGTTCTTAATGATTCTAACATGGGAAGTATTTCAACTGTAGCACGAGTCAGGATATGTCACTCCAACACATAAAAAGGTTACGACCCAAAACTAATAATTTTTGAAAAAATTTGTTGTAAAATTTATAAACTGATTTTTCAGAATTTTTTCAAAATTTTTAATTTCAAATATTGTAAGGGTCCCCCCTGTGAAACAATAAAAATCACGGCTTAATTCCAATAAGGTTTAGCAAAAAAATGAATCAGAAAAATTAAATATTAGAATTGAATTTAATCCTTAATTAATATTAAGGTTTTGATGTGCACATTGGAATGTCAGTTCAATTCAAGTTTTCAATGTGTACTTTGAAATTTCAATAAGCACATCGAAAAATATAATTATTTGGAAATTTCTATGTACATTGCGAAGAGTCAAATAAAATGGGAATTTCGATGTGCATATTGAAATTTTGATAAAGTCATTGAAATGCCAAATTAAATCGAAAATTTGATGTGCGGATCGAAATTTCGATGCACGCTTTGAAAACTTCCTAAACGTTCTGTTCTAAAATTTTCTGATTCATTTTTTTTTGCAAAACCTTATGGGAATTAAGCCGTGATTTTTATTGTTTCACAGGGACCCTTGCAATATTTGAAATTAAAAATTATGAAAAAATTCTAAAAAATCAGTTTATGAATTTTACAACAAATTTCTACCAAAATCATTAGTTTTGGGGCGTAACCTTTTCATGTGTTGGGGTGACATATCCAAACTCGTGCTACAGTTGAAATACTTCCCATGTAAGTTTAAT
This sequence comes from Bilobella braunerae, assembly GCA_034694865.1. Classification (NCBI taxonomy): domain Eukaryota; kingdom Metazoa; phylum Arthropoda; class Collembola; order Poduromorpha; family Neanuridae; genus Bilobella; species Bilobella braunerae. The sequence continues at coordinate 15,396 of JAQFYP010000849.1, read as the reverse complement.
TGCGGTTAATTACATTTATTTAATTGAGAATTAGTTACATTTTGCTTAATTCACATTTAATTAAATTGTTCTGCAGACAGTTTGCAAATGTTCAAACAAAGGAAGTTCCATAATTTGAAATCGTTTGTTTCTAAATTAAAAAAAATCCGTTTTCTTAATTTGATCATTAGCAATGCTCCTATTCATCTTGGTGGTCCTATGCATCTCAAGTTGGACTCATAACACCTAAAATTTTGTTTTTCGTTAAAAAAACAATTCAATATTATTCTAACGTCTACAGTCTTTTGTCTAAATTAAACATTTAAACCCGAGTAGTTTTGTTGAGACTCTGTATTGGAATTGGTCCAATGCCATCATGTAAAAATAGCCTAATTTTTTAGTTCAGTTTGTCTCGTAGTCTAAATACGTATAGGTGAAGTGACTCCGCCTAGCCGTATATTGTTGTCGCGAAGCGACAGCTACGGCTAGTGTATATATGGAAATATAAATGGTATATATGTATATAAATGTATATATTAGAAATAAATGGTCATCTATTCAGCTTTCAAGGCTAACTAGTTCTTCCAATTTAAACTATGGAATTCCATTTATTATCTTAATAACAGTGGAAAGCTGAGCATTTAAAGGCACTTATCTGAAAATGTTTAAGCTAGTTTGTAATATTTTGAAACCAAAGTTTTAAGTAGCGGAAGCGGACCAAAAGCTACTTAATGTTTTCGCTTTGTCCGTCCATTCGTAGGAGTACCATCCTCCCCCACTCACTCACACAAGGAATCATGTTGACCAGACGATAGGCAAATGTCAAATAACAAAAACAAGTAAAAATATTGTTCTATAGAAACTACACTACACCCACAACAGCTGTTCGCCTTTACAAGGCTAACAAAATTTGTATAGGAAACTTTTCCCTGTTGCCACCTAATGAACCCGTAAAAGACCCCTTGATCGCAAGGATATCATTCTGACAATGTGAGAGGACCCAAACAAAAGCTGTTCGTCTTACGAAGGTGAACAACATTTGAATTTGACGAGTTTTTCTTGTAGCCCCCAATGACTTCAAAAATCACCGGTTTACCTCAAAGTGACCCTTCAAGGTCAAACCTTACTTTTGCATAAAACAAAACGTTATGATGGTTCCGATGACCCCCAAGACCCCACTCACCTTAATATGATCCATTCACTTCAAAATGACCTTCCGAGGTCAAACCATAGAAAGAAAAAGTAAGGATGTTTCCGATGCCCAATTAGAGCCCCCTTCATCCGGAAATGACCCCTTGACCCCAAAATGACCTTTCAAAGTGTAAACCTACTTTTGCATAAAACACATTGATAAAAGTATCATTGTTCCAATGTCCCTAGAGACCCCTTTAACTTTCCCCTCGAGGCAAGTTTCGTCAAGTTTTGTTACAGAAAACGTTTAGAATTTCACCAAAAAATGGTTTACAGCAGAAACATTATTTGCTGACTCACGCTGAAACGAAGCTTTTCAGACGTTTTTAAAATCTCTGAAAACGAAAACAGTCAATTTTTCTCTTTTTTCAAAACAAAAAGCTATACTTGTTGTCTTACAGAGTAAACCTTTGGAATCTCAAAATAAATATTCGCAGTGGGGAAAATTTTTTTTCGGAAAAACAATACGAACAATATCTGAAATTAAAAACATTGGCTACTCGACCTGACAAACTACTGGTGATTAGACAACTTCCTAATTTATAGGCCCATTTTGTTTTACATTTGTCCTGCGGTTAGCAATTTTCATGCAACAATTATATCGATACGCAGAAGTTGATTTCAAAAATACAAAAACTTAGAAAACAATACTATTAGAAAAAGGTTTTCGGAGCTGGCCTAGTGGTTTGGAGCTCCTGTCTATCTCTACTAGCCCGTATGAGAAAGGGGGTTCGGATCCTCCGTGGCTTCCTTTTAAGGAATTGTCTTGCCTCTGTGCTCGTCCGTAACTCTGTGATTGGGCAATACATGGTCAGTAGATATAGAATTTTCTCGATTCCAATTGCCTTGGAAAGCCTTGCAAGTTTTGTTCACTACTCAGTTAGGCTAATCCTAACTTAAAAGTACTCTAACAAAGAAAATGAAAATAAACCGTGGTAAAACGGTCAACCAGTAGCGGAAGTAGGAAAGTTGGAATTAGAAAAATATTAAAATCATTAGACTAGAAAGCAGAAGTCCGGATTTTCGGAATTCAAGGGCCATTTCCGGGTGAAAATGGGCTCTAGAGTCATCAGGACTATTATAACTTTTTTTTATGCAAAAGTAGAGTTTGACCTTGAAAGGTCATTTTGAGGTTATGGAGAAATTTCCAGGTCAAAATGGGCTCAGGGGTCATTTAAACCAGCATAACTTTTCGTTTCATTCAAACGTAGGGTATTACCTTGAAAGCTCATTTTGAGGTCAAAGGGTCAAATCCGGGTCAAGGAAGTATCTGGGGTCATTGGGAACATCATAACTTTTCGCTTCATGCAAAAGTAGGTTTTGACCTTGAAAAGTAATTTTGTGGTCAAGGGGTCATTTTGGGGGTCAATAGGGGGTCACAGAGAAAAGTTTTCTAAACAATTGTTGTTCCTCTTTATAAGAGGAACAACTTCTGTAGGGGTCATGTTTTATGTTATCATAGAATGATTCTTCTTGACCTTGACTTTTGACCCCCAAGGGGGTCACTTCCGCTCAAACTAAAACAAAATTGTACTGGACCGGAACTCAAGGATTCCTTAACCGCAAACAAATTTGAGATATGTCGAGTAGTTCCTGAGATAATCGTGATTATCAGACGGACAGACGGACGGACGGACGGACGGGCAGACGGACGGACAGAAACGACGAAAACATAAGTAGCTTTCGCTTCGCTTCCGGTACTAATAATTTAACACAAACTGTAGAGTGTACAATTGAGAATTATTTTTATTTGAACTAATTACAATATCATAGGATGAACAAATATAGACAAATAGATTGCCAATTTAGCATTACGTTGTGAGCCTTGCAGGTCCAGACGACGACTGTCGCGTTAACATTTTCCCGTTTTTAGTCGATTTATGTATTCCATGTACATGTACTTTATGTATTTTGACAGTCAAAGTTGCTTCATTTATTTTTTCAAGGCGTTTACTTGGAAAGAACAGCAAATTCCTAACAAAAATTACACACTTCATTTTTTTTTTATATCTGAGATGGTTTCGACATACAATCTTTAGCTGAAAATTTTGAAATTAATTAAACAAAGGAGTTAAAACAGCCAATCGGCCTTCATCATTTCCAAAATATAAAAATGTATAGAGCATTGTTTGACTTCCCCGCTTAGTCACTGGTCAACATGTAAATTACGTTCGTAGGTATAGGTATGGTAGGAAAACTCATTAGCATGTACTACTCAATACTTGTAAAGCTATTGCAAAATGTTTTCGGATCATTTTCATACTCTCTGATCTTGCGCCATAACCACGAAGATACCACATATTGTTATAGGCTAGAAAATTTCTTACAGGAAAAACCAAAACCTAACTAAAGACTTTTTTTTTGGGCTACTCGGGATTGGTGGAACCTATGTTCTAAGGCCGGTTAGTCAAGAAAGACAGAAGCTTTTAACATTAGGCCAAGCCCACTTATCAAGTAGAGACAGTGGAGTGAAAGCTACTTAATGTTTTTGTTTCGTCCGTCGGAGTATAACTTTTATCTCTGGAACTACTCAACATATCTCAAAGCCAATTTTGGCTAAATGTTGTCTTATATTTTGATATCCGACCCAAGTTTATTTTAGCCCGACGGGGAATGACCCGTCAAAGGTCAAGGTCAGGAAAATTATTTTATGAGCACGTAAATAAAAGTCCCTAAAAAAGTTGTCCCCCTTATGAAGGGGAAAATCATTTGTACTAGACACGTTCTCTGTGGCTTCCGATAACCCCCAAAAAGACCTATTGACTTCAAAATGACCTTTCAAGGTCAAACCCTAGGTTTTCGTGAAACAAAATCATGATAATGTCCCGAGAGCCCCGATACACCCCAAAACGACTTCATGACTTCCAGAAACCCTCTTCAACTATTCGAAATAAAGTTTTACATGCAGTCGGGGGATCTTAAGCAGGCTGGAGCTATAAACTCCAAATTGCTTAGAATTGATTTATAATTTGTTAGTTGTGTGTAACAATTAACATCAATTATATTCGAAAGTGGAGTTTTTGTGCAATCGGGGGATCATAAGTACGCTCTAACTAAACTTCAAATAGCTTGCAAACTTATTCATAATTAAAACAGTTAATTTTTATTAATAATTAACAAAAATTAGCTTTCAATAAATGTGTTTGATAATGCTGAGATTTTCTTACTCTTAACCCAACAAGTTAAAATGTAGATTTAATAACGATTTCAAATTCCGGTAATTGTAATTATCAAATCAAAAATTTATACATTTTAAAATTTTGTTTTGACCAGAGAAACCGCCACCAGACGAGAGTGTACACCCTATCGAGTCCCTAAGATTGGGTTTTCAATTAACCTCGTTATGCAACCGGAAGGCGCTTGAAGAGTTAACGGAAAACTCCCGTCTAAGGATGGGTTTCTTTGCTGTTAGAATATCAAGCCAACGTCTCAAATCACTTTAAACTGAGTCACGTTTCAAGTACTTATTATGTTGTAATTGGTGTAGTTCTTAACGAGTTGCGACTGCTTTTTTCTGGAGAATAGCAGAGAATAGAGAATGTATTTAATCAAAAGTGTCCGGCAAAGTGTACGAAATAAGAGATGGCCGTGTGTGTATAAGAATAAATTATTTACAAGGTGTTAACGCCTTAGAAAATGGTAAAAACAACGCAATCAGCATTTGTGATTAAGAAAAATCCCGGTTTTCTACCTAATTTTTTTGGGGGGAACGAGGGGCCAAATCGGTGGCAATGTGGCGCCCATTAGGCACCATATCGAGGAATCGATACGCCAAGTTGACACTGCGAGAAACTGACAGCTTTGACTTGGCATGGACGAAGCAATCTGGGGATGTTATAGCACATGTGAGAGAATCGGGGCAAATGTGTCATGTGAAGTGTGTCTAGGTGAAAACATGAAAGGACAAGAATTTGGTCGTGATAAAGTTTCTCTTGAAAAATTTTTATCAAGATTTGCTACAGAAAGCGTTTAGAATCTCACAAAAATTGGGTTGCAGCAGAAACATTATTTGCTGACTCACGCTAAAGCGAAGCTTTTCAGATTTTCAAAATATCTAAAACCGAAAACAGTCGATTTCTCTCTTTTTTCAAAACAAAAAGCTATATTTTTTGCCAAACAGTGTAAACCTCTGGAATCTCCAACTTAATATTCGCAGTGGTAAATTTTTTTCCCCGGAAAAACACAATACGAATTATATTTGAAATTGAAAACATAGGTTACACAAGGTGACAAACTAGTGGTGATTAGCCAGAGATCTAAATTACAGGCCCATTTTTATGACCATTTTTCATTTTCAAGAATACAAAAAGCAAATGTAGAAAACAATACCATCAGAAAAGGGTAGGCAGAGTTGGCCTAGTGCTTTAGAGCTTTTGTCTTTCTCTACTAGCCAGCATGAAAAGCGGGGTTCGAATCCTCGAATCAGCCGATAAAAATTCTTTAGGATTGACTTGTTCTGTGAGGAAATGCATTGCCTCTAAGTGTGTATGCCCGTATCGATGATATTTCCCAATTATAGGTTTCCCAATAGCCTTGTGAGAATTCAGAAGACTGACCTCATTTACATACATGTATACCAATGAGTCCTTCCTTTCATATCCCTACCAACTCTTTTACATGTTGACCAGCCACTCGGCGGGAATTCCAAATAACACTCTTCTAAATTAATTATATCCACAATAGACAACAGTAGAATTAATTTTACCTGCAATTAACATTCCAATTGTTGAATACCATACAATCACAGAAAAGTAGTAGGCTAGTTTTGCAAATTAAGAAAAATCAACAAAAATCAGAAAATGGTAGAAGAGGGGCCACGTATAACTCAAGAAACCATAAGCTTCTCAAGGTCTTGAGGTTTGTGTATAAATTTTTGAGGTATCCCGCCCATTTATGGTCATTGAATGAAATTAATATTACACAATTAAATATTCATTAAAAGTTTAATTTCCTAAATGTGCTTTCGGCCAAACTTGGGATTTCTCTGAATTTTCCTAGATATGAAATTTACTCGATTCCAATAGGCTTGGGAAGCCTTGCAAGTCTTGTCCACTCTCTTCTTCTTCTTCTTCTTCTTCTTCTTCTCTACTTCTCAGTTCGGCTGAACCTAACCTAAACCTACTTTAACACAAGAAAATAAAAATAATTTTTACTCGAACTCGAACGTCAAAATGACCTTTCAAGGTCAAACCCTACTTTTGCATATAACCAAAAGTTATAATATTATCTATAACCCTCAACACCCCGTTCACCCAAGAATGACCCCTTGACCTCAAAGTGACCTTTCAAGGTCAAACCATATTTTTTGCATAAAACAAAAATTCTCATAGTTCCAATGTCCCCAGAGGCCCTTTTTTTCTTTCCCTTTGAGGCAAGTTTTGTCAAGTTTTGCTGGAGAAAACGGTTAGAATCTCAAAAAAAAGGTTTGCAGCAGAAACATTATTTGCAGACTTACGCTGAAGCGAAGTTTTTCTGATGTTTTCAAACTCTCTGAAAACGAAAACAGTAAATTTCTTTCTTTTTTTCATAACAAAAATCTATATTCGTTGTCCTACAGTGTAAAGCTTTGGAATCTCAAATTTAATATTTCCAGTAGTTTCAGTTTTCCGGAAAAACAAAATACGAATAGTATTTGAAATTGAAAACATTGGCTACACAAGCTGACATACAAGTGGTGATTAGCCCGAGACCTAAATTACAGCCCATTTTTATGTACAATTTTCATTTTCAAGAATACAAAAAGCAAAAGAAGAGAACTGCCCAAGGCTCGTAGTCCGCGGGGTTACGACCCCTGTCCTAGCTTGGGTAGGTGCCGAGATCGAATCTCGGCAGCCGCACAAAAGAGTGAGTGGTGTGGTAGTGGTGAGTGGAAGCCTCGACGGTTGCAGTCGTGGAGGGTAGGTTTGAGCCGGTATGCGAAAAACAGGGATCGGTCCCTGCCTAAGCAGATGCCCCTCGGTTGTCAACCCCACGTTCTCTGTTCAGCAGAAAGCCCTTCGCCTCACACCCTCAGAACTTTCTCGTCAACTCACAGGCCGAGACCACCCTCCCCCTTACTCGCACAAGCAAATATGTTGAGCAGGCCATGGGCATAATGAACGTCAAATAGCATAAAAAAAGTAGAGAACTACACAATTGGAAAAGTGTTGGCCGAGCTGGCCTAGTGGTTTAGAGATTCTGTATTTTTCTACTAGCCAGCAGAAAGTGGCGGTTCGAAGCCTCCAATCGCCCTCAAAAATGTTTAGAATGTAGAATTAATTTTACCAAGAATTAAGATTTCAATTGTGGAATACTACACAATCACGCTCACAGGCACGTAGTAGGTCAGTCTTGAAAAATTGAGAAAATATAATTTAGGTTGTCAACAAACTCCAGAAAATGGTAGAATAGAGGCCAATTACAACTCAAGAAACCATAAGATTCTCAAGGTCTTCAGGTTTATGAATAAATTTTTGTGGTACCAATTGCACCCATCCATGTGTATTTAATTAAAATAAACCGTGGTAAAACGGTCAACCAGTAGCGGAAATAGGAAACTTAAAATTAGGTATTAAATAATACTTTTATAAACTTTTTTAAGAATCATTACAATAGAAAACAAAAATACGAATTTTCGGACGTCAAGTGCTATTTCCGATCGAAAATAGGCGCTAGGGTCCTTTAAACCATCATAACTTTTCGTTTCATGCAAAAGTAGGGTTTGACCTTGAAAGTTCATTTTGAGGTCAAAGGGTCATTTCCGGGTCAAGGAAGGCTTTGGGGTCATTCAAACCATCATTACTTTTCGTTTCATGCAAAAGTAGGGTTTGACCTTGAAAAGTCATTTTGAGGTCAAGGGGTCATTTTGGAAGTCATTGTGGGTCACAGAGAAAAGTGTTCAATACAAATGTTGTTCACCTTTAAAAGACAAACAACTTTTGTAGGGGTCATTTTTTATGTTGTCATAGAACAATATTCTTGACCTTGACCTTTGACCCCCAAGGGGGTCACTTCCGGTCAAACTAAAAAAAACTTGATCTAGGTCGGACTATAAGGAACATTTATTCAAAAACCGCGGAGATATGTTGAGTAGTTTCTGGGATAATCGCGGTGCTCGGACAGACGGACGGACGGACAGAAATGACGAAAACATAAGTAGCTTTCGCTTCGCTTCCGCTACGAATAATGATATAAATGAATTATTCATTAAAAATTTTAATTTTATAACTGTGCTTTGGGCAAATTTGGGATTCTTCTAAATTTTGTAGTTCTTGTTCACTACTTCTCAGTTCGTATGAACCTAACCTTTACCTACTTTAACACAAGGAAATTAGAATAATTTTCACGCGAACTCAAAAATCAAACTGACCTTTCAACGTCAAATCCTAGTTTTTCATTAAACAAAAAGTTAGAGCCTAGAGCCACCTTCGCACGGAAATGACCCCTTGACCTCAAATTGACCTTTCAAGGTCAAACCCTACTTTTGTATGAAAGAAAAAGTTATGATGGTCACGATGCCCCTAGAGCCTCCTTTATCTGGAAATGACTTGTTGACCTCCAAATGACCCTTTAAGGTCATTAAGGCCCAACTTTTGCATGAAACACAAAATTATGATAGTTCCAATGTCCAACAAAGCCCTTTCTTAGTTTCTCCTTGAGGCGAAAGTTTTCTCAAGTTTTACTAGAGAAAACGTTTAGTATCTCAGAAAAAAAAGTTTTGAAGCAGAAACATTATTTGCTGACTCATCCTGAAGCGAAGCTTTTCAGATGTTTTCAAAATCTCTGAAAACAAAACAGTGAATTTCTCTCCTTTTTCAAAACAAAACACTATATTTGTTGTCCTACAGTGTAAACCTTTGGAATTTCAAAATGAATATTCGCAGTGGTAAAAAATTTTTCCGGAAAAACACAATACGAACAATATTTGAAATTGAAAACATTGGCTAGACAAGCTGACAAACTAGTGGTGATTAGCCAGTAACCTAAATTTTAGTCCCATTTTCATCTTACAATTGTCCAGCAGTTGTCCCATGAAACCTTTATATCAATCCGTTAATTTGAAGAAAACAACACACTATTCGGGAATGTCAAATAACACCTTTTTAAATTAATTGTCTACAATATACAACAGTAAAACTAATTTTACCTGGAATTATCATTCCAATTGTGGAATACGATACAATCACGCTCACAAATAAGTAGTAGGCCAGTCTTACAAGATTCAGAAAACTCAAGTTAGGTTGTCAATAAAAATAAAAAAAAATAGTAGAATACGGAGCACATAAAACGAACATCAATTTGACCTTTCAAGGTCAAACCCTACTTTTACATGAAAGAAAAGGCTATGATGTTCTCGAAGTCCCTAGAGCCCCATTTACCCGAAAATAACTCTTTGACCTCAAAATGACCTTTCAAGGTCAAACCCTACTTTTGCATGAAACATAAAATTGTCATTAGTTCAAATGTTCTCAGAGGTCTACTTCATCCTGAATATATATTGACCACATGACTTCAAGAAACACTTTTTACACTCCAAATGTTGCTTTCCAATTTAACGATTTCCTCAATTTACTGATGTCTAAAGTATTCTGTCTAATCTCCCCACTCCGGCTACTTGATTGACCGTTTTACAATGGTTCATTTAGCTTGATCTTGAAAAATAAGGCTTACGGGAACCGATGAAGGTTAAGATATGTTATGTGTCTTAGATCAAGGCTTGTTACATTTTGTATGTACCAATTGCGTGCACTTTAAGTTATTCTACTCTAAACTGTAGAACAGAGCTGTAGATTCTACAGCTCTACAAACAGTGCACCATTTTCATGCACAGAGAACATTGTGATGCCTACCACGCGTCAGAGACCTATCAGTATAAATTGGCCGTTGCAACTCCTAAACATTATCCAAATTTCCATTTCACTACTACCACCATTAAACCTACCAAAATGAAGCTTTCCTTCTGCAAAGCCGCTCACTTCCTCCTCGTTGTCATGACAACACACTTTGTCACGGTTGTGGCACCGGATCCGTCCCAATATATGAAGACTTCTGACCTCAACAAAAAAATTGGAGAGTTAAAGGGCTCCAAGATGAGGTTTGACCAATGGGACTTTGGGAAGCGTTTCGGCGAAGGTTATGGGGCAGGAATTGCTAAAAGCAAACTCCTTGGCGACTCTGCAGGAACCCCATGGAACGGCGAGCGGATTCAATACAAAAAGGACCAACGCGTAACCGTTCTATTTGCCGACAAGGGTGGTAACACAGACAACGGTTTTTTGGACGCCCGCATACGCCTCATCAAGGACGGGGAACAGTGTATTGTACACTTGGGACGGGAAGCCTACGATGCAGAGAAGCTGGAAGCCTACATCGTCGAAATTGCTGGCTACATTGAAGAGATTGCCAATGCCAAGAATGGCGTTGACTTTCCCTTTACTACGAGATACCATCTTTTGGAATCCCTCCGGAACCATATAGCCATGCCTGACAGGCGAAATGCACAACAGGATAAAATTAAAACGGTAGATACTGAAACTAAGGGTCTTATGGCTGCTTTGAAGCAAATCTATGGCGAGTTCAAGGGTACGCTTATTCCGGATGACTTTTCTATAAAACAAGAAGAGTTTGAAAAATTGCTGAAGAAAAAAATTGAGGCGAGTGTTGACCGGGAAATTACAGGAAACATTATCGAAGCCAAATTCCTAGCAGATCTTGACCACTACGAGAAGCTTGGATTAATGGTCATTCGACAGGGTTGTGATCCGAAAGCCATAGGAAAAGAGAAGACTCCGATTTCCGGCCTCGTGGATAACCCAATTGTAACAGCGAATGATCCTGATGTAGCGTAAGCCTAAAGTATTTTTTGCTGAACACAAAAACCTAGTTATCAAGTTAATCTTACCTTACTTTAGCATTTGCTACTATTTATCAAAACACCAATTTGTTGGTTAGAGTATACAAACTAAATTCTCAACATTTTTGAGAATTAGTTTGTTGAAAATCCTAAGAATTCACAAAAGTTGTACCAAATGAAAAAAAGCTGAACAACTTCTCCCTGCTCTATTTTGTCATGTATTGGATCGTTTAAAAATCGTTTGTAAATCTTAGGCTTAAACTTAAAAAGAACGAAAAAAACGGCTACATTTTTGTAAAAAAATTAACCCAATGTTCCTGTTCGTTATTACTCCTTACAAGTAAAAGCGATTCTAGGGGAGGGGGGCAACTTTCCCTCCGTATCTATAATTAATTAGTATAGGTATAAATTACACAAGTTCCTAAAAGATAATATTGATTTTACTAACATGTTTCAGGCCTATTCTTGAGTTCACGGGGGGCATATTCTTTGATGACGACAAAGCGGGTGCTGGACGGAAGGGGACAACGATTATGTTGAAAGCTGTGAGGGAGTTGGAAATTATGCACTTTTTAGTTAAACATCAGATCAATACAAACAAGGAAATATTTGTCACAGCGATGGACATTGAGAGCTACATTTCGAACACTGTAGATCCTCGACCTCTACCAAACTTGGAGCAGTGGCAGAAACGGCTTTTAATACCACAGATGCGCCTTCCCGTTACTCCTAACCTAACCATTGTCATTAATCAATTCACCGAAGAACACGTAGAAGTAGAAAATCATGAGTTCATCCAGGTCATCTTGGAACCCGTTTGGAACACGATAGCCGAATATAATACAGGCAATCCAGATAACCTGAAGTTGACTTCAGTTAAGAATTATACCGCATACCGAATTGGTATTAATCCTGATGATATGCCTACTTTCGACAAATACGAGACCGACCATCCCAAGTTCCTTGAACTTATACAAGGCAAGGTAAATCCATGTCCCTTCTTTGTAATCAAGGGTGTTTGCGTGAATGGTGATCTGACTTGGGATGAAAAACCTTTGGTTCTCTGATTATTCTATTTCAATTCCGAGATCTACAACAACGTTGTTCATTTCGATGGAGAAATAATAAAAATTGCATAAAATAATTTTACTGGTGGCTACAACATTTATTTTATACGACTTAGTTGATAATTTGGCAACACTTTAAATTAGTCAATATGTTTTGCGTTTGTTCATATCTATAATACTCGCCGGATTAGGTTTTAGTATCTATAAATTATATACTACTACTAATACCACTACTGTTACTTCTCTATATTCGTACTAGTATTTCCGTTTATTCAGAGTTGAGGTTAAGATATGCTCTAGCTTAAGTTACCTGAGTTATTTGAAGTCATCGTTATTTTTGAAATATTTTTCACCCTTAGAAACCACCACTGTCTTTGACTCCATGTAGTTCTGATACATAGTTTCTAAACCCTTGTTTCACAGGGTTTTTTGGAGCTGTTACTATTAAGAAATAATATTTAGTAATTAGTGATCATTGGTTTTTGAGCAGTATGTTGTCGCAATTTTTTTGCCGAAAGGACAGAAAATCTCAAAATGCATCCACTTACCTGAAGTCCTAAAGAGAAGAAAGTACAAAGTCTAAATCCTTCCGGTGCCCCTTCTGTATGAACATACCGCATATGCACAACATTAGTTTAGAGTCCTAATGTATCATTTATGGCAAATTTTGTTTAAAAATTTATAAACTGATTTTTTTTTATAAAATGTTGAAATTTTCAAATGTGTCTTCAAAACTTTGATTTCTTCGGTTAAATTTCCATACGGATTTTAAGGAATATAAATTTGGGAAAATTGTCGCTTGCGCATCAGCCCGATCACTAATGATCGTAGTCAGCAATTATAGAATTTTACACTTTTATGGTTGTACTACCAATGAGACGCTTTACGTACGTTGTGATTGCCCTTCAACATCCAGCTTCCCTAAATAGGCATTTACAAAACATTTAGATTAAAAAAGTTAAGCATCTTTTCAAAATCAATTTATTATTATTTCGAAATTGCAATAGTGCTGCAAATGAGTGCTGCTCTGCACAGCTCCTTTGAAATTGAAAACCTAATGTAACTACAGGTTGGGTTGGTTAATTAGGTTAGGGTTGATTGAATAGTGTAAAAAGAAACTGGAAACTACTCCATTTACGACACTATAATTTTAGGAGTGATTTTTGCATAAAAATGTACTTGCATTTCAAGAAATGTGCATCGCCTTTGTTTTAAATCTTAATTTTTCATGAACAAAAAAAAATGAATTGGAGCGGAAAGCAAAGCTGCAAAATTGGCGTTTAAATAAAATTTAACAAATGAATTTAAAAAAAATTGAAATAGGTTGTTTTGCTTGTACAATATGTTTTGCAACGTGTAAGGAAGTCGTCATCACGCCCCAACTTATCACCAAACAACGGGAGCAGAAGCGAGGGGAAGAGGAAGCGCAGCAGAGCAGAAAGGATCTTGAGTCTCTCTCTGCCCAGCATAGAGTCTGGAAGCATGGAAGCGGACTCCGTAGGAGCGTCCAAGGGCTCGTGACCCAGAGGTCACCGAAGAGGGACAGGAGCCATCGTCATCGTCATCATCGTCATAGTCATTAGTGTCAAACTTTCATCATTCATTTTTATTGTTGTATTTTACCCGTTGTAAAGACCTATGCTTACAACCACCGCCCCAGGGCGTTATTGTTGGGTTTCAGGCCGTCACTTATTGGGTATAGTTAGAGGTCATAGAGGTCAAGAGAGCTAGAGAGGAGTCATGCTTTCACAAACGGAAACTCTGTCCGCTGCCGGAGGAATGTCAAAAAAAGAGGACTGAAGGTGGGGTACGATCCCACAACCTCTCTTCACCGGGGAGACGCTCTACCATTTGAGCTACTCCGTCTCTTGACATTTCCTCCTCTACCTAATCCTACTTAGCTTGCACGAGTCTTTTCTTGTCATCCGCTATAGTTTTAGTTCCGAAATAACAAACAAAATTCTCATACAATACCAGCAAATTTCCGACAACGTCGAATTTTCGGGTGTAGGACATGTCCCGCAACTCGCTTTTTTTTTGTGTGTATCACTGGGTGTAGACAAAAAGTCACCCCATGAAAGAAGAAAACAAAAACACGATTTTTAAGCTCAACGCGTATGGACACAACCGTGCATTTTCCCTTCTGTTTATGCACAATAGACTTTTAAAAAATAAATAAAAAGAACAATAACTTAAATTTTTGCCAGAATTAGTTACTTCAATTAATTATACACCAACACATACTTTTATACCCTAGAAATAAGACACAACTGTGTATTACGTTTAATTATTATGTAATCTAGTAAAATGAATCCACTAAATTAAAAAAATAACCCTGCAGAAATTAATATTGAATTTTCTTACAACTTTATTTAACCTTGCCTAGGGGTTTCATTATCGGTAACCCTTTGGTATTATCGATAATCGGTAATTATTGATAATTACCGCCTTCTATTATCGATTAATCGATAACATACTAAGCAGAAAATTGCACCCTGTAAAACGTGAAACATAGTTTGACCAGCACACACATAGTCGTGCGATGGTCACTTGTAACCCCCTGGAAGGTCATATCAGGTGTCTTAAAATTGTCATTGCCTGTACTGCACCAATTGAAATGTAGTTTGAATTTATAGGCCCTAAATTTGTTAGAAACAATGCCATTTTGACTAGCCTTCCGGTACCGAATTCTACTAATTGTCTAAGATACTAAGAGCAAATACTCGTTGACCTCTGACCCAAATATTTTTCTTACAGTTTCCGTGCGTTTGTTTTAATTACGACTTTTTTACATCTTTACTTGTTTAATCCTTAAGTAAACAATGTCTTATTTGGAAACGCCCAGAGAAACTAGGCAACTAAAAATATACAACTTTGTGGGATGCAAAAACTGAAATGGCAGAGCGCAACTTAAAATTTTCTACATTACGAACTAAATTATTTATTAGCAAATGTATCCCCAATTTAAAACCAATATCTTAGCTTGGTTTAGTATTACCAGTTACTTCATTAATAAGTTTAAATTTATTTCGAGGAAATTGGCCAAGGAACGATTTAACAATTCAGCAATTTCTCTAGGTTTTGCGGAATTGCGCGGATATTTTTTCTATGCACAAAATACGTTCAAATTTTCCCCAAATTATCGATAATGGCCTCAATTTTTTTCAATAATTTCGATAATATATTATCAATAATTACTATATAAGAAAACACAGTTGGTGGTGGTTGGTAATGATGAATGATGAGTCGTCCGGCTTCTACATCATCATCTTTTTTATGGCGCTTTTTAGCTAAAGGCAGTTTGGCCTACTGGTGATAAGCGTCGAA
>JAQFYP010000848.1:0-18968 GCA_034694865.1 Bilobella braunerae | reverse complement strand
TTGAACTCGTGATAATTTTGAGATTTCCTTAGGCCGATTTACAAGTAAAACAATATTCATACATTGTTTCATTTTTTCTTTCTGATTTTGCTTCGATATATGACCCTTTTATGTATTTTTTGCCCACCTATGGTATGCGTTATGGGTCACGAGTGAGGTCGTCTATACGAAAAACCATAAGGGTAAACATTTTGTTCACTACGATGTATCCGGGAACCGACAAATCGTCCTGTTGGGATTTTGAAAGTTTTGAAAAAAAGCAAAAGTTATTATATTTTCAGTTTTTTTTATGCTCTTATACGCTTTTTAACGAATGTACCGGTGTGCTTAATGGATAAGCAATATATTAAATATAAGCAAATTGAGGAGTAATTTAGGTGGTCAAAGTTTCAAAGTTCACTTGGGTTAATAAAACAGTAATAACTTTGCAAAACTAGCAAAACCTAAACAAAAAAAAATCATGTTGAGAAAAGTTGATGAAAAAGAAATGTTGACCCTCATGAGTTTTCATTGAGTTGATCCCACTCTTGACCCCTACAATATGGTAGGCAAATAGTACATAAACAGGTAATATTATATCGAAGCAAAATCAGAAACATGAGAAAATGAGAAAATGAGAAACAAAAAATAAATAATGTTTTACATGCAAATCTCCATAAGGAAATCTCAAAATTCTCACGAGTTCAAGTCAGCCTTTTGCGCATGCATGAATTTCCGCCGCTCAAATTACCTTAAAACGAGTTCAATACGGTCACTTAATAGTGTGTGTGACGATGGTTCAGATTGGCGTGTCCACTGTCGCGAGGGTCCCTTGTTAGAGTATACTTAACAATATATGTAGCGCTGGTGCATATTGACCTGTCTAAAAGAGCGTAGTTCCATTGTAGGTGTCGATATATTTTATGGAGGTATGAATTTTTAAAGGTAATAAACTCATAAAGTAAAAAATTGCAAAGCTCCATAGGTTACGTCTCAAAGCGTTTTGAAATCCCATATCATTAAGCATTTTGACCTAGCAAAATTCCTTGTACTACGGTTTCTCTGATATTAAACTATTGGCCTATGCAAAAAAAATATTTATTATTATTATTTGTTTACTATAGGTTGACCCTGATCAACATGCAATATATCTTATACACTGTAATAGTTGTGTGAACCAGGGTAATGACAAACAACAGTAAGTCCATACGTCACACTTTTAGAGTCAAAGTTAATTAAAATATAAATTTTAGTTAAATTAGTTTGAATGTGTTTTTCCACCGATTTTGAAACAAATGTATGATACTTTTATTATCATACAAAATCGTATGAACAATCCATTCCATTATTTTAATCATATTAAAGTGATGCTCTACTAATGGTTTAATATTAGATAGATCGTCGTTCAGACTAACATATGAAAAGACAATGCTATAACTATGTGCAGAAGATATAACAAATTGTGAGGTTAAACGTACTGTTGTATCAGACCTGACCTTATGATAAATATGAAGAGTAGGTAAGGTGGACTCTCAAGGTTATGTAACAACATGAAAAACACAGTACCTGAGCAAAAAATTGCACTTGTGTTTAGGACTATAGGTAATTGTGTAAAAAGCCCTATGCTCAGTTGTTGTTTCTACAACAATAGCTACCCAAGCATACATACATGACTTTCAGCAAAATCTTGCTCCTTAGTCTTATTAATCTCTCTGTACCATTGCGTTTAGAATACACATTTAATGTATAGTATATATAACAAAATATAGCATATCAAATATAACAACAACAAAAAAGATGCATTGCTTCTATTATAGTTCAAATATTAAATTTTAATTTTAATTGACTTTAGTGGCATATGATGCCTTCACAGCGGTTTCTCTACATTTTTATGTAAGATATTTCTCGGATTGGGTTGCCAAAGTGAACAAAATTCTACATTCAGTTTGGTGAATAATGCTGTAGTCCGTTACTTAAGAAAACTACTATAGCTTTTAGTAGAATACCTTGTCAAGTAATTGCGACGACTGGAAAGATGAGTGATGATTCTAAACGTAATTTAAACAAAAAGGTCCAAACGATGGGGAAAAGTAGTTTGGTGTTTATTTCTGTTATGGATTAAAAAAGTTCTTAAAGTAGTAATAAATTTATCTAAATATTGTTATTTTTGTGACAAGGAAATATTCAAGTCTCTCCTTGGAATTCTAAAGGTGACTTTGGTTTTCAATTATGATTTCTATACCCAATGTGATTTGTCAGAATAAGAACTTTTTTTTACAAGCTTAAATATTCACTTAATTATATCACGAACCACGAAAATTACAGGACAATTGTAACGGCATTGTTCTGTTGTCACGCTAGAGAGGCGGGTAGGGCTGTGATGATGTGACGGTAGAATGATGACGATGGAACTGCTTGGAGGAAGATGACAAGGATGACGATATTATGGGGTGACGGCATATGGGAAACGTTATGACGGTAGAACTGCACAAAAATTTCAAAGCCCCGAACGAATTTGTGGATTTTGAGTAAAATTTGAAAACTAAAACACCGATGGCAAAGCAAAATAAATTTCAATAGTAATAATACCTTAAAATTGCAGTTACTAAGTCGTTGCATACCTTTGCAATAATGGTCGTGCGGATGCGAGGCAAGAAGAAAGTAACCCCGGATAATGTTTCCAAAAATGTAATAACAAAATGTTGAAAAAAATGGAAAGGCATATTTTTGCGTGTTGGAACTAAATGTTTGGAAAATGTGTTCAACACAAAAACACAATGGTCAACTTTGACACGTTACAGTTGTGTGCATATATGTGTTCTATTCCACAATAGACGGCTTTTGTGAACGATTTGTCTATCAGTCTGCTTAAGTGTTTTTTTACTGAACTTGAAACTCGTCCGACAAAAGGTAACTTTCTTAAAACTTGTTTTTACAATTGTGTGTTAACTTGCAGCCTGTTTTAAAAATGTTGGTTACTCTGGTGTATATTCGCAATTGTTTATAATAAGAAATCTAAAGCTATAACAAAATACTATAGAAACGACCAAATTTGCTAACATTCGAATGCATTTTTTTTTAAATACTTGTACATATGATTTTGGCTTTTTGGATCTCACTCTTTGGGTTAATTTGTTGTACGCTTTTGCATGTATTGTGCTATTCAGTAATTTTTTGCTCAGTTGTTGTTTCTACTTTTGCTCATAATTTTGAGAAACAATTTTCATACGAATGCATTCATTTGTTTAAAATTACAAATACTTGACTAAATGACCTTATGATTAACTAAAGTGTACTTAAAGAGCATGTAAATTGTTTCATAAAATACTTTCCCATCATTCTCTATGTTGGTGGTGAGCACAATTGCTCCAGCCGTCCTCCCACTCCTCCCTCTCTCAACCATGTTTTACCCAACTCCACCAAAACAGATCAAAAGATCACATGATTTAGCGCCACCTAACCTATATTTTTGATATTTTTGTTATAAAGTATGACGAGTTCTTAAAACACAAAACCTTATTATTTATCTATCAATGCTATCAATATCTTATATTTTTAATTAAACCAAAGGTTCACCTGTGCAGAGGGTTTGTCTACAAGTTGAAAAACTGGACATGAATGCTGTAACATGTCTCTGGTAGGTAGCCATTATTAATGACTCCAAAATTAGGTCACAGGAATTGAAATTTAATGGTACAATTTAATTTGCAACTGAGTAAAATCTCCTATTTCATGTTTGGCAAACATATCCAAATGCACAGATTCGCAAATGGTAGGGGAAATGATGGAACACTCGTGTTGGTGTAAGCAAAGTGGCCGAAAAAAATATTGGTGTAGTACAGTCACATTGTCACCCATCCACCGTCACAGCGCAATCCGTCTAATTACTTGACCACAATAAACATAGCTGCCCAAGCAAACGTAAATGAACTTCAACAAAGTCTTGCCCCTTAGTCTCAGTTTTCACCTGTATGATTCCATTAGAATACACCTCTAATTCAACTTATATTTAACAAATTATAACATATCAAACATAACAAGAAAAACAACGAGCTCTTTTATTGTTAGTTCAAACTTTACATTTTAATTTTAATAATGCTGTAATAATAATTGCTGTAATAATGTCCGTTACCTAAGAAAGTTGCTTTAGCTTTTAGTGGAATACCGTTTCAAGTAATTGCTACGACTGGAAAGATGAGCGAGGATTCTAACCGTAATTTAGATCCAAAAGTTGCAAACTAAGGGCAAAAGTATTTTAGTGTTTACTTCTGTTATAGATTACAAAAAGTTCTTAAAGTAGTAATAAATTTAGTTAAATTTTGGTATTTTTATGAGCAGGAGATGTTCAAGTTTCTACTTGGAGTTGTAACGATGACTTTGATTTTCCAGTTATCAATTAGAATTTCTACACACAATGCGATGGAGGAGAATTAAAAATTTCCTACAAAACTAAATATTGATTTAAGTATATCAAAAGGTTACTTAAAATTTAGGCGATCGTAACGGCATTGTTTTGTGGTCACACAACGCTAGCGAGGCAGATAGGGCTGGGATGATGTGACGGAAGAATGATGACGATGCAACTGCGCGGAGGAAGATGGATGACGATGTTAAGATGTCACGGCATACGGGAGAGGATATGACGGTAGAACTGCACAAAAGTTTCAAAGTCCCGCAACAAAACAATTGCCTTGATTTAGATGGATGTTTGCGAAATAGAGATTTTTAAGTGGTTTTATGATGTTGTTTTTTTTAAGTCGAGTTTGCTTTAAAGAAAATCAATGCCCAGAATTAATTTGTCCAATTGTAATTTTGAATTAAAATTTGAAAACTGAAACTCAAAGTACAGTTAAATATTAATAATACTTACTAAATTGCAGTTACTAAGTCAACTAGCTTTCCACCCAAGATTAAAGACGTTGCATACCCTGGCAATAAGGGTCGGGCAGATGCGAAGCCTGAAGGAAGTAACCCCGGATATTGTCTTCAAAGATGTATAACACAATGTTGAAGAAAATTAAAAGGTATATTTTGTCATGCTGGAACTAATTGTTTGGACAATATGTTCAACAATAGAATACAAAGTTTGCACGCGTTTTAATTGCATTTTATTGCACGATAAAAAGGTGCTTTGGTGCTTATTCCTATTTGTTTAGAATAAGGAATCAATAGCTATATCTCAAAATACAGGAAGTGACATAATTCCAATATTATTGGAGTATATTTTTTTAATAGTTGTAACTGTATTCTTGGCTTTTGGAAAAATCCCTCCCTTTGGATTAATTTGTGTTAAGGCTCTTGTATGTATTGTGTTATACTCTAATTCAATGCACACGTGTGTCAAAGTTTATTTCAACTTGATTTTAGGGATCAGTCTTGTTCTGGCTTAGTAGTGAACTTTGCTTCCATTTAATAACTTGATTCAAGTTCCAAAACCGTATACTTGATTGTCTACTTAACGCTAAACTTCTTTTTTTTTAATTCCAGATAACCCCTGGGTAATACAAGCAACTCTTTACGTAAATAATTTTATGTAGCCTGATTTTCTTTGCGGATCATAAAATTAAAGTGTCCGTCTCATTAGTAACTTCCAAATTTTTAATATGATTCTTAATCATGCTAAGATAAAATAATAATTTCAACTTGGGATTGACTTTGAAAACTAACCCTAATAAATTACGAGTGGAAAAAGACTTAGTGGCATAATTTGCAATAGAAAGAGATAAAACAAAGTACTTTTTTTAGGCAGAACAAAGTTTCTGCTTGTGTAATATTTAGATTGACATTTGAAAACTTAAATTTATATGAACCATCTATCACATTACTTTAACAAAATTAAAGTCATGCTCAACTTATGCTTAAATATTTAGATAGATCGTAGTTTAAGCTAACATTTGAAAGACAATGCTATAACTTAGCTATGTGCAGTAGGATTACTGTTGTTGTTTAATGTACTGTTGCATCAAACCTGACCTTATGCTATAGATGGACTTTCAAGGCTTTGTAACTACAAGAAAAAACATAAGGACAGAATCTGAGCAAATGAAGAGCAATTAAATTCAGAGTTGTAGGTAATTGTTTTGTAAGATTCAATGTTCAGTTGTTGTTTCTAATTATATTCATTCATTTTGAAATATAGTTTTTTTTTATAAAGGCATTTATTTGTATTAAATTACAAATGCTTGACCTAATGATTAAATAAACTGTACTTAACAACCCCATTAATTGTTTCTTAGAGGACTTTGCCACCATTATCTATGAGGGTGGTTGCTCTAGCCTTCCTCTCACTAAATCCTCTTTCAACCATGCTTTACCCCACTCCACCAAAACAGATCAAAAGATCACATGATTTAGCGCCACATAACATACATTTTTGATATTTTTGTTATAAAGCGTAAAGAGTTCTTAAAGGTTCTTAAAGTTCTTAAAGTTCTTTTGATCAATAAAATCAAATTTATTGATTAGTATTTGTCTATCAAAGCGTTTTACTTATTTTTTTTAATTTATCCGAAGGCTCGCCTATGCAGAAGGTTTTTGCACAAGTTGCAGAAGAGGACGGGACGGAAAAATTATGTTTAGTCCGTCACCTTGTCGCCTATTCGCCGCCATCTTCATCCTTCGACTGTCACAGCGCAGACAGTCTAACACAACTTGACCACAGGAATAATAGCTACCCAACCATACGTAAATTACCCTCAGAAAAATTATGCTCATTTGTACCATTTTTTCCTCTGTGCCATTTTCAGAATGGTTTTAGCATTCTTTTAGAGTACACATTTAATTTAACTTATATGTAACAAAATAAAACAGATCGAATACAATAAACAAACATAGCGATAAAATGCTTTTATTATTAGTACAAATTTTGTATTTTAAGTCACCTTTTTGGTATTTGATGCTTTCACAGCGGCTAGATTTTTCTGTATATCTATTTAAGAGATTCTTCGTATTGACTTTCCAAAGTGAATATATTCAGCTTAATGAATAATGCTGTAACGATGACTTTGATTTTCGAGTTTTCAATTGGAATTTTTATACCGAAACCAATGGAAGAGAATAAGAATTTCAATTTTTCTACAAGCGTAAATATTTATGTTAGTATATCACAAGCTAAATCCAGTACAATTGTAACGGTTTTGTTTTGTGGTCACACAACACTAAAAAGGTGGATTGGGCTGTGAAGGTGTGACGGAAGAATGATGACGACGCAACTGCTTGGAGGAAGATGGATGACGATGTTAAGGTGTGACGCCATATTGGAGGCGATTTGACGGCAGAACCGCACAAAAATT
The DNA here is from genome assembly GCA_034694865.1 of Bilobella braunerae. NCBI lineage: Eukaryota > Metazoa > Arthropoda > Collembola > Poduromorpha > Neanuridae > Bilobella > Bilobella braunerae. The sequence continues at coordinate 11,697 of JAQFYP010000848.1, read as the reverse complement.
TCAAAGTCCCGAAACCAAACAATGTTTTTAATTTAGATGGGTTTCACGTATTTGACATTTTTAAATCCTTTTATGTTGTTGCTGTTTGTTTTGCGAAATAAAGTTTGTTTCAAAGAGAATCAATTTTTCAAACTGAGGATTATGAAGAAAATTTATACACAAAGACTTCGATGGCAAGCAAAATACAGTTAAATACTAGTAATTATTAATTAAATTGCAGTTTCTAAGTCAACAAGCCAAAAACACAAAACATGTGTTTTTTTTTACTAAATTTGAAAACTCATCCGTCAAAAGTTAACTTTTCTAGATTCTGTTTTTGGAACTTTGTGTTAACTTTGCAGCCTGTTTTTAAAATAAAGTTAACTTTGGTGATTATTTCCATTTTTTTAGAATAAGAAATCTATACTTATCACAAAATACCACAGAAACGACGAAATTTGACATCATTCAAATTTTTTTTTAACTTGTATACATATAGTTTTGGCGTTTCGGCAAGAATCACTTTCTTTGGGTTAATTTGTGTTACGTTGTTGCATGTATTGTGTTATGCAGTAATTCTTTGCTCAGTTGTTGTGTTTGTGTACTTGTCTTCAATTATTTTGAAATAATATCTTCATATAAAGGAATTCATTTGTTTCAAATGACACATACTTGACCTTATGGACCTGTTAATAGATTATTAGAGGACTTTTCCACCATTCTCTATGCGGGTGGTAAGCACAATAGCTCTAGCCTTGTTTCCATTCCACCCTCTCTCAACCATGTTTTACCCTACTCCACCAACACAGATCAAAAGATCACATGATTTAGCACCACCTAACCTAAATTTTTGATAGTTTTGTTGTGAAACGTAAATGGTTCTTAAATACACAAATAAAAATTTAGTGGTTATTAATTGTCAATCAAAGCTTTTTACTTATGTTTTTAATTTATCCGAAGGCTCACCTATGCAGAGTGTGCACAAGTTGAAGAAGAGGACGGGAATGCTGTTAACATAACGATGACTTTGATTTTCGAGTTTTCAATTATAATTTCTATACGCAATGCGATGGGTGTGAATAAGAATTTTTATTTTTCTACAAGCGTAAATATTCATTTAAGTACTTCACGAGCCACATAAAATTCAGGACGATTGTAACGGCATTCTTTCGTGGTCAAACTTCCTTAAAGAGGCGAATAGGGCTGCGATGGTGGAAGAATGATGACAATGCTACTGTGTGGAGGAGGATGGATGACGATGTGAAGGAGTGACGACATACTGGAGACGAGATGACGGTAGAACTGCACAAAAGTTTCAAAGTCTCGAAACAAAACAAATTTCAAGATTTAGTAGGATGTTCGAAGGTAGACAATTTTAAGTGGTTCTTATGTTGTTGGTTGTTTTGAAAATTGTTTTTTGTTTAAGAAAATCAAAGCGCAAAATCAAATTTTTCAGTAGATTTGATCATTTAAACGTTTAGCAATATTTTTTTTTCTAACCTAAAGCTCCCTCGTTTTCATTTTTAACCTGGTAGGAAGTTTTTCTTTAGACAACTTTTGTACATAGGTATACATATTTTCACCGTAATTCATTAAAAACAGGTTTTACCGTAAATCTAGAACATTAAAAAACCGCTGAGGGGCCTCTATAGCACTTTTTTTTTTTTTTTTTTTTTTTTTTACAAAAAATCATCTTTTGTCCAGCGACATGCATATATTTATCATAATTCATTAAAAAACAGTTTTTACTTTAAATCATCCTTTCTTAGCCGCGTAGGTGACATTCAGGCAATTAATTTGAAAAAGGCAACTTTACCCAATTACATGAACACATTTAACCTAATACATTACATGATGATGTTGAAATGATGATTTTAGGTAAAAACTGTTTTTAATGAACTAGGTTGAAAATCTGCATATCCTTGGACAAAAGATGATTCTTTGTAAAATAAATGCCCTAGAGGCCCATCAGCGGCTTTAGAATTTCTTGATTTACGGTAGAAACTGTTTTTAATGAATTCGGTTGAAAATATGTATGCCAATGGACAAAGGTTGAATTTTAGTAAAATATGTGCAGTTTAGCGGCTTGAATGCAGCATGCTTTACGGTAATATGACAATTTTAATGCGCTATGTAATTTTAGAATAGGTGCCTAGGTCCCCTTAGTTCAATTAAGTAAGCGGTAAAAACGGTAAAAGCGAATTATTCATTCGCACAATATAAAGGGATGATTTTATTCTGCTAAGGCCGTTTTTTTTTATCTCGGGTGTTTGATAATGAGTCATGAGAGAAACCTGCTCGGAACTCATTTAAGGTATTAGCCATCAACTAGGTTACATATGCACTGACTGTATGTAAAGCATACCTTTGGGCATTTTATAACACTGATTTAATACTTTGTTTACAGTTTTGCGTAGTATCAGGGTACTTTTTTTTGCTGTAAGTTTCCACAAACAATATTCTAGAAATGCATTTCATTCCAATTAATGCATTATAAGAAGGTTTGTGCATTTCATGGTAATTTCTGTTTCACATTCAAGTTTAGCACAAAAAGAGACCACGGATAGGTCTAAAACCTGGGAACACTAATTGACTTGTACGCAACTTGTACTTGAACGCAAAAGGGAGTGGCTTTAACTTATTTTTGAATCATAGGGAAGTAAAGGAGAATGCGTTTGGCAAATATTTTTGTCACGGTGGAGGGTGGGACTCGAACCCAAGATCTCAGGCTGGATAGTTAACATAAACAGAAGATTTAGCAGCTAGATAACACGTTTGAATTAGTATTTTCATTAAGAATATACTCAACAGCTGATTGAAAAATGAGCACGAGTTCAAATCTAATTTTGAAGCTGTATATGCTTCACTAAATAAAATCGTTTATATCAATAATATATTATCCATAAAAACTCATAAACTTGTACGTAGAAATATTATCATTAAAAGACATTTATGTTTTTTTTGCAATAGAAATGGGCTGTCATGAAGAAAAATTTAATATCAAGAAATTCGAAGAAGTGTATGCAGGCGATAGTGTCAACCTGCTTTACAATTGTCCTTGATTGTGGCCTTCAACAACTTTCTTTGACATTTTTTGGCACACGAGCTAGTACTTCAAAAATATTAAAATCAACTACAACCTTGTTGGAAACCAAGCGCCAAAGATTCTCATATACTACCTTTCCCTTGTACAACATTGGTACCTGAGTAACACGAACTTACATTGCATTAAACCATTTTCGTGTAAAATATTATTCCTAAAGTCCATTTTTAAAATCATAATAACCCCGTAAAAGAAGTGTGATGGCGGGATCTCCCAAGCAGATTGGAGAGTATCAACGAATTTTCACAAAATAAAAACCTACTTATTACGAGAGTAATTCAAATAATTCAAGTACTACAATTTTAACTAATATAAGTTGCTAAATAAAAGTACGTACAATTGTTTGATTTGCAAATTTCAAAATCTAAAGAAAAAAATAAACAGCGTTTAACTAATAAATTGGCAAATTTTATTTCCGTAGCTTGAGGTATTGCAATGACGGTGTATTATACATTTAATGTATAATTTGTATAATGATTCCATGTTTTTACTTTCTACAAATCTATTAAATTTTGTCTAAGTGAGGTGCTGGAACGACGGTGCTGACTTCACACATCTATATAGATGAACTTTTAAGAAAAAATTTTGAGGTGATTAGGTGCTTGTTTTAGGTTTGCTATACTAAATAATGCCAGTGAGGTGCGAATTTGAGGTGCTAACTACACGGTGCAGGAAATGAGGTGCCAAGTTCAGGGCAATGAGATGCCAACTTCATATAACCCAACCTGTTATGTGAATTGTCGATTGTCAAACGCCTAGGAATTTTAGAAACACACTAGAAATAAGTAAAATTTCAATGAACATAAACATGCATCTAACATATGTACTTGCCTTGAGGTGCCAAGCTTGCAATCAGTGTTGCCTTCTCTTGTTCTTTTTCAATAAGCATATTTGGCACACTGCTTGCCTTGGTAAGCCTTGTCTGTGTCTTTCGTTGTTCTAGATATTTAACATAAGAAATAAAAAAACTTATACTGTGCAACTGAACATTAAACTACAATTTGTAAAGTAGTATTTGCCATTGAATCACCATTTTGTAACTAATGAATTTTGCTTATGCTTAATAATTCGCAACTTGTCAAAATTCAGATTTTGTGATACAGAAAATAAAAAATGGGCACACAAAACTACGGTTTTGTATAGTGTAAAATCTCTCTACACATTGCAATAGTTAGTGGCCAAAGGCACCTAGCAAGACATGTGAAATTTTTGAAATTTTAAAACGGTAAACTTTTATATCCCAAACGCAAGTTCAAAAGTTAGCAACGTTGTGATTGTCGATCAATCCGTTTTTTACAATTATAAACATACGTAGATGCGTTGTATGAGCGTCGTTTTTCTTGACTGTTGTTTGTAACCTCTTAATGATGTCCGACGCCGTTTCACTTTGGTCTGGATTATCTGTCGACATTGTACTCGTATCTTGTGCCTCGGTCAAACTCGGTTGTTTTGGAACAGGTTTTATTTTAGTTCCTTCTGTTAGTGAACTGGCTACTGCCTCCAAGTATTTACTTGCTACTAATTTGGTTGAAGAAACCGCTGGCTTGAGCGAGGACTTATCTATCGTTTTTTGTGCAGATGTAGGTGTTGGCAAATTGTTGGATTGTGGTGTATCAGCAATTTGGGATGTAGGTGTGACTTGAGTCAAAATGTTTTGCGGATTCAAAACTTGAGGCAAAATCAGTGGTTGAGAAAATTGCTGAACTTTGACTGGACCTTGCGCGTTAAACGGATCCTCAGTTAAGGACGGACTTGTAGGCGTCGGCGAAGTCGCAAGAGGTGGTGGCATGGCATTTGGCGGCGAGGTTGTCGTAGTTGTCGGACTTATAGGTGTTTGTAGACCTGTATGTAAAATACGATCCATAGAAATTAGTTAGTTCTCGACATTAGAGAGAACCCTGAGCACAACTTGCGTTTTCAATGTTTATTTGAATTAAGTCAACTAATTCGTTGACTACTGAAAACGGGGTAGGCCCTTTTCGTCATCAGGATAAGTTACGGATCAAATATTTTAACATGAAGTATCGTTTCCAGTGTTTCCAGCTATCTAGGCAGCAAGTTTTGCCTACGGTTCAATGTATCGTTTCTCAATTTGGCGACTTTACTTACAAAAGCTTGTACTCTTACACACGCACGCACGCACAGCTTTGGAATCGGTGATTACTATGGAGAATACAAGAGAGTGAGATAAGGTTTCCTTATGCGGTTTTTATAGCTAGGGTCGAGGAAAAGAATTTTTCCTGCTTTGAAAAATAGAGCTTCTCAACTCAAACATTAATATGCTCGCGCATGGGATTGGTCAAAACAATCTCTTTTCTTCAATATAAATCGAGAAGCCGAGAAGGAAGGATCCGCAAAGGCTGACCATATCCTTCACTTGGTCACTCAAAAATTCACCTATACTTTACGTAGCCGAAGAAATGGACGCCGATTTGGGTTAACTATTAAGTTTCAGATAAAGTTATATATAGGAGCAAACGAGAGCTGCTCAGCAGCGTTCCTTGCACTAAAGGAAATAATGTAGTCCAAAATTAGCCAAGCAGTCTTGTCCTAGGAATGGAGGACTTTAAAATCCTCCGGTCCTAGGACGGGCTGGTTTGTTTAGTTTCTGATAATGGTGTAACTGAGCCGCTGGCATTTTCTACTGAGACCATAAAAGTAAGTTTTATATTAAAACTAGCAAAAGCAAGCCCGTCATATTACAGGAGAAATTTTATTTTAATGTTTCCTTTGATTGAATTCATTAAGTTGAATTTTATTCAAGCGTAAAGCCGCGCTGCCTCGTAGCACTCCTCTACTCTCTCATTTATTTATTTTTTTCATAAAAAATTTATAACAAAGACGATGGCCCATCTCTAGTGCACAAGTTTGAAAAGCAAGTAACGTTTTGTGGAACCCTCATTTCCAAAACAAAGAGACATACAAAAGCAAGGAAACCCCAAAAATCCCTCTCTAGCCTCACAAATAACATACCAAAATTACATAGTGGTGAATGAAGTAGCTATCAATTTACTTTTAGAATAGCCACACAACCCCGACCTAGGACAGTAGGATTTTGTTTTCAGTTAAATTTTTTAGAGGGGGGCCCCGTAAAAATTCAAACTGTTTAATCCTAATTTTTCTTTTTTCGAAAGCAAAAAAAAATTTGAAATCTTATTTTCTGACTTCTTAAAAAATTTATCGCTATAGAATAAAAAGCGTTAGTCTTAGAACTACTTGACTTTACAAATTTGATTTCGAGCAAATTGGACGCGATTACGACACGAGGACCCCTTGTTAGTGAAATATGTTCCTTACCACGACTCATCTCACAAACTGCCTTTTATATGTATTAATGTAGAGAATAAAAAATATACATAAAATTTGCCTGACAATGTTACAAGTCCGCAGAATATATACTTTTAAAGCATACAAAGATATTTAGGTAGGATTATTTGGGTTGTGAAGGAACTAGGAATGAGGTAATTTGAGTTTAGGGCAAAACCATGAAAATTGTCGATTGTCAAACGCAATTTTTGAAACACACTAGAAATAAGTAAAATTTCTATAAAAAAAATAAACGTGCATCTAGCATATGTACTTGCCTTGTGGTGACAAGCTTGCCGTCAGTTTTGCCTTCTCTTCTTCTTTTTCAATATTTGGAAAACTGCTTGCCTTGGTAGGCCTTGCCTGTGTCTTCCGTTGTTCTAAATATTAGACATAAGGAATAATAATTTCTACCGCGCAATTCAGCATTCAACTACAATTTGTAAAGTAGTGTTTGCTTTTTAATCACAATTTTGTAAGTAATTAATTTTGCTTATGCTTAATAATTCGCAACATACGATACAGAAAATAAAGTATAGCTACAAAGCCACGGTTACATTGTGTGTAATCACTCTACACATGTCAATAGTTTGTGGCCAAAGGCACTTAGCAAGACATGTGAAGTTATTGAAGTTTTAAAACGATAATCTTTAATTAACCAAACGTAAGATGCAAAGTTAGCAAAGTTGTGATTGTCAATCAATCCGTTTTTACAATTATAAACATACGTAGAGGCGGTGTACGTGCGTCATTTGTCTTGACTGTGGTGCGAAGCCTTTTAATTATGTCCGACGCCGTTTCATTTGGATTTTGATTATCTGTCGATTGTGTACTCGTATCCCGTGCCTCGGTCAAACTTAGTTTGTTTGGAACAGGTTTTATTTTAGATGCTTCTTTTGCTAAACTGCCTACTGAATCCAAGTATTTACTCGCTACCGATGCCTTTGGTTTAAGCGAGGGGGTCACAGGCTCATCTGTTGTTTTTTGTATAGATGTAGATTTTGGCAAGTTGTTGGATTGTGGTGTATCAGAAATTTGGGATATAGGTGTGACTTGAGTGTGAATGTTTTGCGGATTTATAACTTCAGGCGAAATCAACGGTTGAGAACTTTGCTGAACTTGGTCTGGATCTTGCAAGTTGAACGGGTCCTCAGTTAAGGGCGGATTTGTCGGTGTCAGCGGAGTTGCAAGAGGTGATGAAACCGCAGGTGTTGGCGAAGTTGTGGTGGATGTCGGGCTTGCGGGTAGGCTCTGACTTGTAGATATTAGTTGGTTTGTTGGAGGAAGCTGATGTTGAAGTTGTGTATGAAGGATTGAGGTATTGTTAGGAATTTCTGTTGATGTAATTGAGCCGCTAGTATTTTCAACTGCGTCCATAAAAGAAAGTTTTATTATTATTACTTTTAAGTTCTCTGTTAAGTACTATGTTTAAGTTAAGTAATTTTAAGTTATTCACAAAATTGATGCCCAACTCGAAAGATAAACTAAATGCTAAGAGAAGTAGCAAAATTACAAACTGAAAATTCTGGAAAGAAGTGTTTACTATATTTTTTTATTTCCTTTAGATTTCCAATATTACCAAATTGGTTTATCTTAACCAATCTACAACAAATTTGACAATAGTAGCATGCTTACAACACGTGTAAATATTGACTATTAGTAATAACCGTGATTTTACCTTTATCTTTAATAGTGTCCTTCGAAGCCAGAGGCCTATTATTTGAGTTCATTGAACCGCCGTCCACTGTAAAATATTAATAGCTAATTAATAAAAATTTAATGCTTATAAAAATGATAGTTTAAATGTAAAAAACATGACTAAGGTAACTAATAACTATAGCTTCTGCGGGAAGGCAAAAAGTAAGTGCTAAGTGGCAGTGCTAACCTCTACGCTACCTAAGGCCTCTTATCCAAAGATTCCCCAACAAATGCTTTTATACCTTCCTTCTCTTTTTAGTTTAGTTTACCGTTTGGTGATTTAAAATTTATTTAAATTTAAAAATTTAAAATTCAAAGTGGTGATTGATGTATGAGTGACACATGGAAGAACAAAATTACAATTCATTCGTACAAAAATTTGGTATTTTTATAACATACACTGGCTGTATTTTCTACTTTTTTGTGATTAAAATTTAGGTTAGGTAAATAAGGCCTTCCTTGATTTGGAGGACCCTTAAACGACTATTTCTAGCTGGATTTTCAATTTTGAAATAATCATATGGTTACAAACTCAAAATTAAATTGAATAATTAACAACTCCACAAAAAGTTGCAGAGGGTACCCCCGCTTTCTCTCCTTAGCTTGAATGCACCTACGCAGAAATGGCTCAATGCCAATTTTTATTTCCTTTCCGAATTGCGATGATGCCAGTTTTCACAATTTATTAAGCCGCATACTTTTACTTAGAACCAATTTTTTTAATTGTAGTTTTTGTTTGTTATTGTGATTAATAATTAGTAAAAATTCATCTATACACAAATTCCAAACCTTAAGCGTTGCACAATTTTAACAAGAATGAACTAATTAGGACTTGCTTTTGAGCTTTTTGGTTTATTTTCTGGCAGGAGAATTAAAGTGAAAAGTTTGCTGCATTAGGTTCCACAAGCTTAACATAGTATAAAGATACAAAATGCTAAAAACTCACAAACATTGACGGATGAGTCCTCCGGGATTTCATCGAAAACATTCGTGGATTCTAGGATAAAGCGTATGCTTATCAATTGTTCAACATATGTTACAGAGTAAACTTTTAAGTACCCTTGGGAATATTTTGTAGATCCTGTTCAATTGGTGCGTCCTTATTTTCCTTGAGGAAATCTAAAGTGTTCTCGCCTTTTTCTGGTTCTGCGGTACCAACGTTTAAGTTTTCCGCGGCTGATGAAGAGACAGAAGTAGTGGTATTTGCATCTGGTTCTATTACATAAGTTAAATTTATACTTAAACATTGGTACTATTTAGAATGCTAACAGATTATTGATGTGAGTATTAAAGCCAGCCAAATATGACAATTAGTACATCAAATTCAAAAAAAAATTTAAACTCATGGAAAAAAAACTGCTAACGGTCATTCACACTTTCATAAAATTCATGCAAACTAAGTTACCATTTGGTTGATCAGAAATGCAAAGATCTCTCTTTTCTGCGTCCAGTTTATCTTCTTCCGTTTTATTGGTGTGTCCAGTATTTCCAAATGCACTAACTGTACCATTCGGAACTGCACTTTCATTTTCTATTTTGTTGGATGGCACACCATTGATTGCGGACACTACTTAAGGGAGAAACAATAGATAAAACGCTATTTTTATTGATAAAATGGTACTTATATGAAGCACCATTAAGTCCTTTGCTAATGACAAGACACTAAGGTTCTTTTCATTATTAACTTCTAAATTCTCATACAATTGATCAAGAACAAATTATTTGAATCTGTAAGTTGCTTTTGAAACTTTGAATCTTGTTGCTAGCAGGGGGATGGTGTGGTAGCGTTGAAAAGAAGCAGCGAAATCGTAACCAAAACTTATCCTGTTGAAGTTAATGATAATAATATTTGAAAGCGTTGTTAAATCGTTCACTTTAGCGGAAATTTTTGGAAATTGAACGCAACTTATTGACGCAATTGTAATACAAAACTAAACCTAAAACTAGTTATTGATGGGAATGGAATAATTGCTGGCAGGCAGAAGGTATGTGCTGCGGACGATGAAGCATGATTAAATTCACCTTCGGTTGTTAAAATATTATATATAAATTATATAATATTAAAATATTTATACATGAGAAAATAATACATAATTTGTCATAACAGAAAATACATCATTCAGGTAATAATTTTGAGGAACTATTTTTATTATAAAGTTCAAATAATTTAAATGTCACCTTCTATTGCCAATGAATTTTCTTTGATTGAATCTCCATCATCGGCAACAGTTGTGTTGTTATTTGCGTTTGGCTGATTCTCCCATTGCGCCGGACCTGCAATTAGGTTGAAATAATCAAAAAAAAATTCTTGTCAAAACGCTTGCCAGAACAGAGGCAAGCACAAAATGGAGAGAAGGGAGAAAGTGTTTCATGTTTTACAACAAGACTTTAATGTGACCCAATACCCAATGTTGAGAATTGAACGTCGCGGGTTCGAGGCCGTCCACTTACATTTTTTTTAATTTTTTAATAATAAACTAAAATTGCCGAAGACTATCGTCCAAATGGCTCCATTTTAATCTGCTAATTTCCGCATTTGGTTCAATTTAGGTAATTGTGATTAACAGTTAACAAAAATAAATTTTTTGAAAATTGTGACTTAAAAACATTATATGGGGCTTACTGACCACAAATTCGCTTGAACCAATTAATAATTAGTTAGTTATGAAAAACTATTAGTAATATTTAACTTTTGAAAATTGAGTTTGACATGTAGGTGGGGGTTCTTGAAGGTTCTTGTGGGTGAAAGTGGAATCATCGTAACTCAAGAAATACAAAATTGAAATTGAGTAATACGTACGAAAATTAAAGCAAAGTTTCAATTTTTTTCAATTAACTGAAAAAAATTTTTGGCATAGAAGAACGTAGGGTATAACTTACGCATACTTTCGTCACATGACGAGTATACAAATAATTCCCCCTTCACAAGGAGGAACAATTTTCATAGGCATATATTTAATTTTTTTTTTCTTTTTTTTTACCTTTTTGACCCTTAAAGGGTTCTCTAGAGGTCAAACAAAAATAAACTTGAACTGAGCTTGGTTTTAAGGAACTCATATCTGACAACAAATTTGAGATATGTTGTTTAGTTTCTGAAAAAAATTCAGTACTCGCACGCATGGACGGACATAGCAAAACCTTACAACATACTAGATGCTACTAAATAAGCATAATTAATAAACCGTGGTAAAACGGTCAACCAGTAGCGGAAGTATGAACATTAGAATTAGAAAACATAAAATTAATAGACTAGAAAATTGAAGTTCTGGTTTTCAGAGGTCAAGGTGCCATTTCCAAGTAAACCGGGCCTCTAGGGCTATTGGGATTATCATAGCTTTTTGTTTCATGCAAAAGTAGAGTTTGACCTTGAAAAGTCATTTTGAGGTCAAGAGGTCATTTCCGGGTCAAGGGAGGCTCTGGTGTCATTCAAACTATCATATATTTTCGGTTTATGCAAAAGTAGAGTTTGACCTTGAAAGTTCCTTTTGAGGTCAAGGGGTCAATTCCGGGTCAAGAGAGGCTCTGGGGTCATTCAAACCATCATAACTTTTCGATTCATGCAAAAGTAGAGTTTGACCTTGAAAAGTCATTTTGAGGTCAAGGGGTCATTT
>JAQFYP010000847.1:0-18970 GCA_034694865.1 Bilobella braunerae | reverse complement strand
TTCGAAAGCAAACTTCTTTAGCACTAGACAAAAATAAGACCATTAATCGTGCAGCCACTAATTGCTATAAATGTGTCTAGCAAAAGCACATGTACCCGCTAAAGCATATCTAACGCAGAAAATGCCGCCGTTGACTAATCCAAGCGCTGACTATCCAACAAATAACATTTTGACAATTGAAAATTGTAAATGAGTGCAGTTTCTTTTGGCAATTTTTTTTAAGAAACACTTTCTGTAAGGACACTTGCAGTAAAAAATAGAAAAGTGTACGGGCGGAACGTGGTCAAACGGACGTATCATCACGATACTTTTTGCGGAAACTGAATCGTCAATTAAATTGCAAAACCATTTGTTATCGGGATTTCAAGATTTTTAAAAAAAAATTCGAGTATTGAACTGACCAGTCACCTACTACGCTAATAAAAAACTGCATGACCGGATATGGCAACTTTCATTATCACTGAAATAATTATCTGACATAGAAGTGTCTTAAAAAGTAAAGAAATTTGTTTGCGACATACAAGTTAAACAATCATGCATAAATGAATTGTAACGCTTCTTGTGAATTTGTTTTTAAAGTTGGTATCAAGATGGTAACTTGAATAAATTGTACGTAATTGAGACACGATTCTAGTTGAAATCAATGTTTATTTTCTACTCAGATGTTTAATTACTAAGTTTAGCTCACATTATTTAGGTGTCTGGTATTTCAATTTCTACAACCAATGTTTAAACACGTTTGATGGAAACATAAGACAATGATTTAGGAAGATTCACATTCGTATTCAACCCCTAGGTACTTTGGCACGCCAAAACAACTGTCTCCGCCCATTGCATCGTTGTAAACGTAAAGATAACAGATTCCATTGTTGCAACTAAAAACATAAAATGACGTTAGTCTATCCCCCTTCGATTGATTTCAATCAAAATTGCTATGTAGCATTTGACCTCCTACGGTAACAAGAGTGGCAGATTGCAATTGCAAGATACTAATTTTTAGGAACTTGAACATGGAGGGAAGAATTGGCTAACGTACAAACTCGGATGTCCTTTAATAAACTATAAGTCAATAAAGTAAGAAATTTATTTCCGATAATATAAAAGCTGCTTATAAAACACAAGAGCTTAACTATATTAGTTTGAAATTTGAAATTTGAGTTTTGAAATAAATAAAGCGACGAATACTACACCACACATTGAATATTGGACTGAAGACAATAGCAAGAGTTTAAAATTCTCGAGAAAGTGCACCATACATTCTACTTTGCTAATCAAAACGAAAGAAGTAATTTGTGTTGATATTGTTCAACATACAACCAAAAAATTTGGTTTATTCTAACTTTTTACATTTTTGCTGTGAACTACTCGAGCTAAATTTTCTAATTTTTGAAAGTCTTCTCATTTTCTCCTAGCCTAACACATTCTAAAGACTGCAGAAACCCGGCAATACGTATTTTAACTAAACTACACCTGTTCTTATGTTTACATGTTTCAAGAATGACCGGTTAAGGTGGAAATTAAAAAAAATTGGAAAGGAGGACAACTCACCTTTACAAATTAACTCACAAAAGTAGCTACATTTTTCATGGAATTATAACTACATGGACATCTTCTACTAATTGAACTTAATGTTTAGTTTACTAGCTTACCTGTTTTGTACCAAATTCAGAACATCAACGCATTGGCAAGGGTTTAGTATTTGACTGCAGTTCTCCGGGTACACGTCATGCGGCATGTAGAAGGCATACATAATGTTAACTGGTCCATTGCAATCAATTGAAAATGATTCCCATTCCGCAGCAGTTTCATACGTAGCCAAAATCTTTTGAAATCCAATCATAGCAAAAACAAGCACCACGCTCGCCATCAGATGCATCTGGAATGATTAAATGAAAACAAATCCAAAATTAACAAATATTAAATCTTGCGTTTAGAATATTTTAGAAAACAATGAATTGCATGAATTTGTGCAATTTGCACACATTGTTTATATATTTTTTTTTAAATTTATTTGATATTAAACAGTAAATCCATTATTTTGAAATAAACATAGACGCCTCAAACACAAGTTGAAAATAACGTTTGATTAGTTGTTACAAGTACAAATGTTTTTGCAATATTTTAAAACTAACCATGTTTGAACTCATTTTTGTATGTCGGTAGCAAAAAAAAACTGAGGACCTTGTAAGGGGGTTAAAATTTGCTTACTATTTATGGAAAGTTGACTGTGATCTAAAAGCGTTAGTTTTTAAATAGACCCTAATTACGCGGTATTGATTAAAGTATTGAAAATATTTTTCATAAACTTCAAATTTTATTTGAGTAATACTATTGGGTAACTGCTACGTATGAAATGTAAAAAATTAAAATTCCTGCAAAATAACCTTGGAAATAGACTTACCGTCCTGAAAATATTGTGGTTAAAAATAAATACTGAACTAACAGAATTAATGAGATTCGTTTCATAATTGTTTACGAATTTTCAAATCGGAATTCCCATCAATCGTTTGCTTGACGTTGACATTAAAATCAAAGTTGATTTCTCAAATTTACTGCTTACGGTAAAATAGAATGCTTTACTGAGTTCCTTAGAATTAGATTGACTTACTCATCGTTTGTCTTACTGTAACTATGTCCGTGTAAAATAATAAAATATAGCGGCATGTTTAATTCAATTAATATTTCTAAATACATCATGTATTTTTTCTTTTAAATCAAGTGAATTTGTTACGGTCAGAAGTTGAACTAGGTCAAATAATAGTATAGTCAATCCTTAATTTGACGATCTAGTAGTTAGAGCGTATAAATCTCTGCTAATGCTCTAACTTGGCAGGCTGTGAACGTGGGTTCAAATCCCCAATCAGCCCCAAAAAATGCTGGCTAGTGGAGGGGAACAAAAGCTCATAACCACCAGGCTACCTCGGTTAATAATTCCTAATTAGTTTCTAACATATCTCTACTCACTCCCTCATAAACTAATTTTTCAACCTCATTTTTCTTCGGCTCGGCTTTCATTTTGTGCATCTTGTCATAATAAATACTTCAACAATTTTACTGACTCATCTTTCTTTGGATACTACAGATACTGTAGATACTCCAATCTGTGATATTAATTTAGCAGCATTATTTTAGTTTTAAATTCAAATTTTAAAACCTGTGGTCTCAACTTTTATATATTTGACATAACTTTGACCATAATTTTGTGCACCGTTAGCCTTACAGTTATAGGTATTGATTTAAGCTACATTTAGTCATTACGGCCTTTTGTAAAATTTTATACTCTACTTTGTCCTAATTCGCATTGACACCAGGATTTCCAATATCAAATAAACTGATTGTTTGATTGTTGAAAATAACATTATTTTGCAAAGCTATGAGCATGGAACACAATGATGACAGAGCCAAAGCAGTTTTCGCCTGGTCAAAGTGGGACGACGCAGACATGACCATGGGCCAAATGTCTGCAATTTGAAAAATGATTGTGGATGAGTGACCAGAAAACTCACACAAATATTTGTAGTGGTGGTCAGAACAGGGCCAAATAGACTACTGATCTCAACGTACTGAAAAACTTGGGACAACATTGTAATAAATATTGATAAATATTATTTAGCAAATCGTTTGCTATATTTCAACGTCGCGCCCAAGTGGTCAAGCGGTTCTTGACCGCTGTTACCTCAAAAAGGTTATTTTGAGGTAATCTGGTCATTTTGTGTAAAGTTGGGTTTTTGGGTCGTCGAAATCATCCTGCACATTTTTTTTATGCAGAAGTAGGGTTTGACCTTGAAAAGTCATGTTGAGTAGTATCAAAAATAATTGTGATATTCAGACGGACAGATAGAAGGAAACCATAAAGTACCTTTTGCTTTGCTCTGTTAATTAATAATTAAATTTTTACTAATTATGACGTTTCAAACATATTCTGTTTTTAAAACTTAAAGGAATAATTTGATGTTACCGAAGTCTTGAGAAACAACTCAGCGGCAATGGCGAAATGTCAAAAAACACAGTAAAGCATTAATACTTGACGTGTGATGCTTTTGAAAATTACATGACGCTGACAAACCTAGGTTTTAAAAATAAATCAAGAACTAATAACATGACATGATGAGACTTGTTTCGTAATTATTTTCAAGTATGTCAAGTATTCTGTAAGTTGTTGATATCGGCATAGAAACAATCGTTTCTCGGCCAACGTCACACCCAGTGTTTGTTCTACAGTGTATTATTTCCAGCAGTAAATTTTTCATGGTATTCTTAGAAATTAAAATGGTTTTATTCTTGGATGTATGTAATTCTTCTGTTGTAGCAAAGAAAGTTTCACCATAGTACTTTTTTTGGGTATTATTAAATTACGAGCGAAAAAGTTTGACCCGCATTTTGACCTCTCTCAAACACATGACCTTTGACACGGGAGGAGAGGGACTGAGGACACTCAAGCGCAGCCTCCAGGTGCATGCCTCCAGGATACACGTGCCACTCCTGGAAATCCTGGAATCCACTGGAGTCAAAGTCCAGACTTTCTGGATCTCCAACCAAGTTTACATTGAGGGAGCATCACGTGACTTGGTCCTCAAAATGGCTCTGCTACATTTTGTCATGTCAATTGACGAGGAGGAAGCCTGATGTCTCTGCACCAGGCTCTTCGGTCTGCTTTTCCTACCAATCGAACGGACTATGCCACCTTGTCAGTAACGTCCATAACCTGTCCGCATGCAACTGGCGTCGTGGCTCTCCTCAAGGGTCGTGACCAGGCACTGGAGTTGGACACGGTCGAGCTACATCTTTTCAAGGGAATTGACCGTCACGTGACACCCAGTGGACAGAACTGCGGCGGTGTGCGCGAGGACACTTGGCCCAACAACGCCGTTGGCCATGGACGCATCAATGCCTTCAAGGCCCTCGTCAGGCTTCTAGAAGAAGTTTAATGTGTCACAATTATAATATTTGTATACACACTTTTTACAAACATTTATTCTTACTTATTACATTATATAAAATCAAAATATGCTAATTTGAAGGATGCATTTTGCCATTTGACAACGCACAAAGCACTCAATTTGTGTTTGTGTAAAGCAATTGAATTGCACTGACAAATGGTGAAACATTAGTGTCTTTTAGTGTCATTCGTCTCATCTTATCTGTTTCTGCCTTTTGCTTGGAAAAAGCAACTTGCATGGCAGAGGACTTTGCCGTATGAAGACGGCGAAGGTAACGCTCGAACGCCGCACTTCCACCCTTTGTGACGGGCAGATCAAAAGGTAAGATTGGCACTGTTATCCACTGCGCTGGCCAGGGCCTCTTGCTCCAAAGACCTCAACAACTCACTCTTATGCTCTGCGTCACCTTATGGCGTTATCGCCACAAATTTTACTATGCAAGTTCGTTTGATTCATTTGATTTAAGCCACCCTCAGATATATCTGCTTTTCACATTTTTACAGACATTGCACATGCTCCCATGCTAAGGTTTTCAAGACCATTTTTTTTCCTGATCGAAACTCTTTGATTAGTTTCTAACACTAAAATATTTTTTCAATATTTAGTTGAACACGAAGAAACAACTAAAACTCACCAAAGCTTGGATGTTTGCAAAACAAATGGCAAAATTTAGTTCAAATTTTGAAAATTTCGGCTTTTGATCTAATATTGTAATTACGAATTACGACTTTCTGTGGTATTTAAGAATTTTCAATTTGCCTCATTAGTGAAAAAAATATTTTGAGCGAAACAGGTTCTCCATTGAAAGTGGTGCAATATTTCTTCCCAAAATGGTTTCTTTTTTAAAAAGTGAAGAGAATTAAAATTTTGATGAAAAAATAGCTTAATAATAGAAAGCTAAGGAGCTCAAATTACTTAGTAACCCAATTCAAACGCTCGTAACTTAAGTTGCGTATTGTACTGGTATCAACATACTTTTATACAAACGCAGAAATATTGGTTTGTTTCTCTTGTAGATCTAGCAAAAACCGAAAAACAAACAATTGTTTGGATTTTGAGGTTTGGGGTAATTTAGGTAGTTATCTAAATAAGCTGGAAGGGTCGGTGGGTCACCTAGGTTTAGGGGTTGCACTATCGATATTATCAAGAAATTTGTATAATTATAAAAAAATTATCAGTTGACCACACACCCTGCTTTACTGCATATAAATCGCACTTTGTTGGTAGTTGGCGGTGAGTCGTCATTCAAATAGTGATCCAGCCCATTTCTGTTAATTTAACACAAGATTTAGTGTGCCCTATTGGTGAGAATGGTTAGATTCGAATATCCCGCATTCGAGCCCTACCATCCTTCTTTTTTTAAAACTTTTTTCAACTTACAATTGACTTTTTGAAATAACTGAAGATCATGCTTTGAATGATGAAGCCAATTCCCAAATTCTGATTACGATTGGTTGATTATAAAACAGTCAAAAATAATTAATTATGACTTATAGATAAGTTAAGTCTCAAAGACAGTTTCTAATTAATTAATTGTAATTATAAATCAACAAAATTTAACTTTTTTAGATTCACAACTTGCATGTAATTGAGGGTTTATACGGATGCTGAAACTAAACGGCTTACAAATAGCTCCAAAACAATGCGAATGTAGTTAAGTGTGATCAATAATTAAAAACAGTGAGCTATTGAAAATGGTGTTTTGCAAATATTTTGAAATTTTTAGTACTCTGGAGCTAAAATTGACCCTTATAATAAGACGTATAAGTTTTTTTTTAATAATAAAACTATTCTCAGTTTGATTACTAATTGTGATTATCAGTTAACGAAAATAAGTGTTTAAAAATTTTTTTCTTTAACAAATATTTGACGTAACTTATATATTGAAAAGACTATTACAAAAAATTGACAAATTTAATTGTTTGCGTCCTTAGGTAAATGATATAATTTGAAACGAGGTAAGGACAAGTGTGAAGCAATTGTGAATTTACCTAGCTTTAAAATTTCTTTTAATTATGTCAAAAGTTAAATAGGTAACGACATTTATCATTAAATGCTTAATTGAAAAGTTTTCCATTCGAAAACAGACAATTCTCAAGTTTTAGAAATAAGCACGTTTTCATAGTGTGATTAGTAATCGCAGTCCATGCCCAGGGCCTGGTCAAAGTAATCATAACACACTGTTAATAAAGTTAAATTTCTATTCTAAAAAAATTATGGAACCAGTTCTATTTTCAATACATAGAACCATAACTGTAATCCACAGAAATTTAGTTTTAAAATAAATATTTAAACTTTTCATGACGTTTCGAAAGCAATTTGTTGTGAAAACAATATTGTTGTACAATATGTTGTGAAATATTGATATTAGCTAGCCTTGCAAAAAAAAAAACTCAGTGGCAATGGTGAAATGTCAAACAACAAGACAGTAAAGCATTGCAACTTGACGTGTAACGCTTTTGAAAATTGCATGACGCTGGCAAAATTGAGTTGAAAAATAAATCAAGAACTTGCAAAATAGCTGTAATGAAATTTATATTTTCAAGTATTTTGGGTGTTCCGTAACTTTGTTGTTATAAACATAAAAATCAATTATTTCTTGGTCCACGTCAGAATTAATTGTCTTTTCAAGTGACTACTTCCCTTTGTAAATTTGTTGCGATGTTGGAAAATTAACCTGGTTTTAGTGACTCCTCATTTTGTATGTATGTAAGGTTTTTTTTGTTGTAGCATGGAAAACGTCCTATAATAAAATAATATTCTTAGTTCTTATGATATTATTTTAGTTATTTAAGGTCATAATAAAGCAGGGTGAAGAATGTTTTGTAAACTTTTATCTCTTTCTTCCGTGTATGTAAATTAGGTTAGGAAAATGAATACCAAATATGATGGCAAGTTCCTTGACCTCAAAACCATACATCAGAGATTAACTATCCAACTTGGTATCCAACATTGGACTAACCTACTAAAATTAAAATACCTATCGAAACCCTAACTGAAAAAAACTATTTACAACTCCTGCTTTTTGCTTAAAGAGAAAACCTTGTTACGCCTATAGGTTAACTGCAACAACACACATTTATTGTAGCTTAGCTCAAAATTTTAAAATAAAACGCCAGCAAGCTTTACAAGATTTTAAAATTAACAAACGAAAAATTAAAATGAGGGTTAAATATAATTTTCCAATTGTTTATTTTAATTAAACAACTATGTTCAACTAGCAAAAGTCCTGACAAATGCAATTTTTCAGTTTTGACGGCCATTTAATGGTCATACTTGTGTGACCCATGGAGCTAATTTAATTCCCGTGTATCCATGGCAACAAGTGAAATTGTTGGAAAACTTTCAATTTTCCTACTTCTGGCAGAAATTTCAGGAAGTCGATCTAAAATTGATCCTTCTTTAGACTTTGGCTTTATTTCTACGTGTATTAAGTAGCGGAAGCGAAGCAAAAGCTACTTTATGGTTTCGTTTTGTCTGTCCGTCTGTCCGTCTGCCCGAGTACCGCGATTATCTCAAGAACTACACAACATATCTCAAATCTGTTTGCGGATAAATGTTCCTTGCGGTCGGGTCCAGTTCAATTTTGTGTTTGTTTGATCGGAAGTGACTCCTTTGGGTGTCAAAGGTTAAGGTCAAACATATCAATCTATGAGAACATGAGAAATGACTCCTACATAAGTTGTTTGTCTTATAAAGGGCAACAACATTTGTATAGGACAATTTTATCTGTGTCCCCCCAATGACCCCCAAAATGACCATTTGACTTCAAAATGATCCTTCAAGGTCAAACTCTACTTTTGCACGAAACAAAAAGGTATGATGGTCTCCGTTGACCCTAGAGCCCCCTTGACCCAAAATGACCCCTTGATCTCAAAATGACCTTTCAAGGTCAAACCCTACTTTCCAATAAAACGAAAAGTTATAATGGTTTGAATGACCAAAGAGCCTTTTTTCAGCCAGAAATAGTGCTTGACCTAAGAAAATTTGGACATCTGTTTTCTATTGTAATGAGTTTTAATTTTTTTTATAAACATTTATAATATTTTTATAATATTAAATACCTAATTTTAAGTTTCCTACTTCCGCTACTGTTTGACCGTTTCACCACGGTTTATTAGTTTAGGTTAAGTTATGGTGTTAATTATACATTTCTCGTTAACGCTAAGAAGCTGAAGTTGGATTAACTGCTTTCAAACGCACCAAATGCAGGTGAAACTTTGCTAAGGGACATTATGACATGGAAGCGACCAATATGGTACTGGGTAACTTTCACTATAACTGAAATAATTATCTGACATAGCAGTGTCTTAAACAGTAAGGAAAATATTTGTTGCAAACAATTTTATAATATAGAATTTGACCCCTTTAAAAAATTTTAAACGAAAATAAATAGCTGAAGTGGTACCCTGCTTTAGAGTATGTTTGAAATGTTGGCTTCACGGTGGTAAATTGAACAAATTTAAAATAAAATTGAGATGCCATTCTAGGTGAAATCAATGTTTATTTTCTACTCAGAGGTTTCATTGCTAAATTTAACATTAATTAGCGTGTTACACTTTAGACGTATACTTTTTAAATACATTTGATGAAAATAAAGGATTCAGGAATAATCGCATTCGTAATCAACCCCCAAGTACTTAGGCACGCCTACACAACTATCTCCGCCCAAAAAAGAGTTATTGACATAAATCCAACAAGATTCACTCTGGCATCTAAAAACATTAGTAAACCATGAATCAATTATGATAATCAATCAGTAAGCAATTTATTCCTGATGATATAAAAGCTGTTTGTATATCTAATACTAAAACTTTCAAGTTTAAGAATGTTTGAGATTCTAAAAGAGAAATAAACAAGAGCTTAATTATATTGGTTATTTGTTTGGAGTTTTGAAATAAATAAATAAAGTAGAAAAATGCGGAACACCACACCGAGCATTAAAGGTTGGACTGGAAGATAATAAAAAGACTTAAAAATTTGCGAGGAAGTCCACCATACATTCTACTTAGATAACCTAAAGCAAAGAAGTAGTTTGCGTTAATATTGTTGCAATGTACAACCAAACATTTGTTTTGAGCTAACTTTTTATAACTTTGCTGTGAACAACCAGACCTAAACTTTCTAAAATTTTTCCATTATTCCATTCATTCAACAACATAATTTAACTTAATAAATAGCATAATAGCTTACAGCGATTGTAGCAAAGTAAGAACATTTTTCCATTGACAAGTCCCTTGCATATGACTGCAGTCAGACGATGTCACGTTATGCGGCATTTACATGGCAAATTTAACGTAAATATTTCCGTCGCAAACAATGTGCAATGTGCCAGATTCCGCGGTAGTTGTATACGTAGCCGAAGCCATTTGAATTCCAATAATGGCAAAAGAAACCACCACGTTCGCGATCAGATGCATCTGAATGAAAAAAAAGAAAATAAATCCAAGCAAAAAAAATCAGCAAATATTAAACAATGCATTTAGAAGGTTTTATGGAACACAATGAATTGGATGAATTTGTGTAATTTGCAGACAGTGTGGAGTGGTTCAGGTTTAAAAATTTATTGTAAGTTAAGCGTAATTTTAAATAGTAAATCCATTATTTTGAAAGAAAAGTAGACGCCTTAATCACGTCTCAAGTTGAAGTTAACGTCCGAATCGTTGTTGCAAAAAAATTAATTAATTTAAAACTAACCATGAGTTTATTATTTCGGTTGCAAAAGATAATGAGGACCTTGTTAGGGGGTTAGAATTTGCTTACTATTTATGGATAGTTGACTGTGCTCTAAAGAACGTTAATATTTAAGTTGGTCCCAATTACGCGGTATTGAGCAGAAAATATTGAAGACATTTTTCAAAAACTTGAAGGATTATTTTGATGTTACCTAAATCTTATGAAGCAACTACGTAGGGAATGTGAATATATTAAAAATCTTGGAAAACAACCTTGAAAATAGACTTAACGTGTTCATAAAATTGTGTTAAAAATAAACACTCAACAAATAAAATTAATGATTTGTCTTCAAATTGTTTTCGAATTTTCAAATTGAAATTCAAAACAATTAATGGCTTGACGGTGACATTTTTTTAGGCTGTTTGACATTCGCTTTTTCCTGGTGGTCAACATGTTTGCTTGTACTAGGAGTGGGGGAGGGTGGTCTCTGGCCTGTGTGTTGACTGGGAAGTGCCGAAATTTAAAACTAATGGAGTTTCTAGGGTTTCATGTAATAGGACCTAAAAAAAAGGGCCTAAAATAAAAGGCCTAAAGTAAAAGGACCTAAAATCTTTAAAATAATTAAAAATCACTAATTATTAACAATACATAATTAATGACAATTGAACCTAAACGTTTAGTAGACAAAATAAAATAAAATAAACCCAAAGCTTCAATTAATAAATATGCTTAGGTAAACATAAACCAAATAAATATTTAACCCAATATTAGACCCAATAAATTAGAAACTACACAATTTTCACTTAAAATATAATAACTAACTTAAAATTATGCATTAATATTCATATACAAAAAGTATAGATATTTATTTCCACTTTTTTGTAATACATCCCTATTTAATTACAATTAACGTTAATAATTAATGATTTTAAAGATTTTAGGTCCTTTTACTTTAGGCCCTTTTTTGCTTTAGGCCCTTTTACTTGTTAGGCCCTATTTACTTACTTCCGTTTCTAGTAGGCCATAAATGTGGGACTGACCTCCGAGGAGCCTTTATTAAGTTGATGTTATCGGAGAAAAAACTCACCAGGACATGCCACGTCGTGTTCGGGGATTTGAGAGGTACAAATGGACACTACTTTAAAAAATTAAGTTTTGTATTTCTAATTTACTTTCAGATTTTGAAACCTCGAATCCGCAAACGCTACGTGTCAAGTCCTCGTTAGTTGCAAACAATCAAAATGTGAAACAACAACAAAGTAAAGCATTGCAATTTGACGTGCAATGTTTTTGAAAATTGCATGATGATGACATAATAGTGTTCAAAAATAATTCGAGAACTAACAAAATAACTTTTATTATACTTGTTTCGTAATTCTTTTCAAGTATGTCAAGTATTTTGTAAGTTGTTGTTATAGGCATGAAAACAATCGTTTGTTGTCAACGTCAAGAATTGTCAAGAAATTTCAAGAAGTCAATTTTCAACGTCAGAATTGAGTTTAAATTAAAGTGTATTAATTCCATCTGTAAATGTATCACGGTATTCTTAGAAAATGAAGTTGTCGCATACAAAACTTCACCATAATAATTTTTGTTACTATTTAGTACTAGAGTTAAGATCAATAGATATATTAGAAGCTACCAATTTGACTTCAACATTTACCCGACTCTTACCTTTAATTTACCATTACCTTTTCAAATTTTGAAAATACAAAATCCCTAATACACTGTATACCCTACGACTCATGTTGATTATGGCTTATTCCGAATGTCAAATAAACGATTGATTGATTAGAGGCTACCAATTTAACAATAGTCCTTCTGTCACTATGATTGAAGAACCTCAGACTCTGGTGTTATCCAGCAACATAGGAATGCCCAATGGAAAATTGTGCGTTAAAACGCATTTTTCTTACGCGAGTGATATTCCATGCATGATTTGTCAGCTCTTAAATTTTTACTTTACGATGGTTTAATACCAAAAATTATTAGGAATTGACTATGTAGTACAACAACAAATTTAGAGTAGATTTTCCTCAAATTATACTATTACCAAATAACCCGATAGGACAAATTGCGTTAGAACATTTTTAACATTTGACTTTTAACAATGGAAAAACTTGAAAAAGTTTCCCACTAGAGTTTTGCCCAGCCTTTTTAGGTCAAAAAATGTACAGCCTGTTGCCGTAAGAAAAAAAAATGTAACTTGGAAAACGTGAGTAGTTCTCAATTGGAAGTTGACTTTGATACACCCCAAATACCGACATTTTTATTTATTTACGACCTTTATTTATTTCCTTCTTAAAACTTCCGTATTGTGTGTTTCTGGTATATAGTGTTACAAAAAAGTTCATTGTGTTTGCAACCATTCCCAAAGTAGTCTGTATAGTGGTTACCAGTTTTTCTAGTGTGGATTTTTGGTTTGATTTGTGGTTCGTGGCAGTGGCCTTTTGACTTGTCCACCGTAATTCAACCAAGTATACCCATGTTTCTTATACAAGGATTGTTCATGATCTGACGCATTTTATTTTTTGACGGTAAAGGGTTTCTCTTACCATCCAAGTCAAAAATATTTGACCTTAACCTTTGGCCCCGAATGGTTTGACCCAACAACACTGTGTTCAAACTAAGGTTGGCGTTTAAGAAATAGCATAGTGTACAACTGTATTTTGTACACTTATTAAGTAGAGCAATAGCTCCTTTATGAGAACGACCTGTCTGGCCGTTTGTCTGTACGTTAGTGCGATAACTCTCGAACATTTGTCTGCGGGAGAATATTTTAAAAATAAGAAACGAGGTTAAATTCAAAAATAGGCCATGAAGGTCCTTTCACCTCATTTCGATGACCTACAAATGATCCCCAAACCCGAAAAATGATTTCTTTTTCTTGCTATATTACTCACAGCTTAAAATTAGCTTAATTTAGTAATGGCATCCTTACATATAAACATTCAAACAGCTTAAAATTGAATGTTTGCTCGCGCATTAATTTTTCAGTTTTGAAACGGTAGCAGGACAATACCGAGAATGAAGAAACCGAGAACGACAAAAACCGAAAACTACAAAAACCGAGATTACAAAAACCGATAAAAATAAAAACCGATAACGAAAAACACCGAGATCGACGAAAACCGAGAAATACAAAACCGCAAAAACATCAACCGAGAAATAAAATAAACGAGAAAAATAAAAATGCAAAAATATATTACAAATTTATTTGATAAAATTTGCAGCTCACAATAACTGTTAACTGCAAAACTATTAATTTAAGCCGGGAAAATTTTGGAGTAAGTTACATACTTTTTGTTTTAAAAATTCAAATATGCATTCGTAAATTGTAAAATGCAGCACGAGTCATTAACTATTTTAAATTCTAAATCCATATTTAAGACTTACATATTAAAAAAATAACCGGAAGTTGAAATAAATTATAATTTTGTGGTAGAGTATAGGCACATTTCTTAAAGTAGCAAGGCCAGTGAGATCAGAAGAAAAGCAGTTCAATTAAATTAAATAGTTTGTATAAGGCCAATGAGCAACGGTAAAAAGGCAGAAAAATTTGCTTGTACATTTTAATTTACAATTATTTTCCAAATCTCGTTTATTTTAGTTATCGGTTTTTGTTTTCTCGGTTTTTACATTCTCGGATTTTGTAATTTTCCGTTTTGTCATTCTCGGTTTCTGTTTTCTTGGTTTTTGCATTCTCGTTTTTTTGTTTTCTCGGTATTGCCACGGAACTCTTTAAACATGTTATTGCTTCTGGTAACCATTTTTTGACGGGAGGGTTTGAACTTTGCCACTTGTCCGAGCAGAACAGTTGCAAGATTTTTAACAATGAACCATTATCGAGCAGCCCTTATCAATTTATTTGGATGATTTTCTGTACAACTTATAAGTCTGGAAAAAATCTATGAATTGTTTAACAAGCTTCAACTCCTTGATAATTTTTGTTACGTAAGGATTAATGATTTTATATAACTCCTCCGTCCCCATATTAAACTTTTTGCAAAAAGAAATTAATTTAAGGCGATGCCCAACCTGGAATTGTGTAAAGAGCAGGTAAGTTTCACTAGGACCAAAGGAAGAAAGGGCTCCCTTTTGGGGACCACCCTCCTCGGCTCCTCGATTGAAATTGAAGATGAAGAGGCAAATCCCTTTTGCAAATGTATTCATGTTTCAATTGAGGTGATTTATAAAAAAAATTCTCAACTCTACCTTTTACCTATAAAGGGAAATCTTAGCTCACTGTCTAAGCATAGGGAAGCACAGCTACAGAAAATAGCATTTTTATTTAATAACACATTCTTCATAAATTTTTAGAGTCGACAATAATACACAGTACATTGCAGGCGCTCTCGATAACTTCGTTTTTTTTTAAAACCTAGATACTGATACTTAAAGGTTTATTTGATAGAACACTCACATAAGTTACACTATCAAAGAACAATTGTTTTTATTAAAAGTAAGATTGAGGCTAAAGCGAAAGTTTATTGTCAAACGCAAACGGTATTACTATACAATGCTACAAAGGCTAACAAAGTACTAATTGATTTTAACTAAATTGATTATTATATTTTCCATAATTAACTGGTACAATTAGCATGCATGTGCAAGTAGGACCCTACTTTGCAACGGTAGCACTGCCAGTACTTGCCTCTATATTAGGCTTGGCAATACCGGAGTAATAACAAATGGCGTATTTGGGGGAAACCACAGTGCCAACTTCTGTAACACCAGCTGTAGTAAAAAAACAATATCCTTTTCTCTAACCGTTGTACCACAATACTCGGCTACAAAGCATCTCGTCGGATAAATCATTGTGTATTCATCCTAATCACGAGTTTCTCGGTGAGAGCGTCTATTTCAAAGAGTCTGTTTTCTTTTGGAAAAAAATTTGTGAATTTCAGCAGTAAGGGTTTTGGTTAGTTCTGAACTTTTTTCCTCAAAAATAGTGTCAAGGTGCACCCATTCAAAGCAATATGGGCTTTGAAACTGTTCCCAGAAATCATCTTCTGCAGCATTGGAGTGAATCCACCGGTTGCCTGTTTTAACCACGCACCATTTTCTGCCAGAGTTTTTCGCCGTTGAATATGCTACATATAAAATTTCAATGGCAATTTTTCTGTCTGCATAAATAGCCACTAGCAAATTTGGTCTGCAAATGCAATACCTCAGCATATGGAAACTGCCTTCAAACTTTTCCATTTGCTTGATAGTTGGGTTTTCTACATTTACGCTGTCGCGACTTGTTTTAAAAGTTTTTCCAGATTTCCAATTCCCTATATTTGCAATCGGCTGACTTGCAAATACTCTTAAGCGATAAGCATAAAAGATCCTGGAGATGCTGGTCCTGAGCTTCCTCGCTATCATTTGTACTGCCAGGGTACATTCTTAACGTGGAAACTCTAATGTCAGCTACCTTCATGTTTAGTACTCCAAAAAAGAAAGGTGACATAGCTCCCAAGTATTTTCCAAAAAATAAAAGCAGCGGAGCATCTTTTGCTGTAGGCAAAATACAGATCTGATGCTCAAAGCATTTAAGCTGGCTTCATCGACTAATCCAGAAGCCTTGAGTACTCCTTGTATTAGTAGTACTTCATTATCCGTTGGTATTTTCCACGTCTATGTCAAAATAACAGTGTCAAAAATATAAGCAAAAATGAAATGCTTGCCCAATTATCATTTATCAATTAACAAGAACTTAAAATTAACTTAAAATTATATGTACAGCTAGATCAATTTACCCCTAATAGATAATTGTCACTTCGCAGAGCATCAACAAGGTTAATGCAATTAGTTTGACCATTCTGCAAGACTAGATGTAGGAGCTTCTTAGGTCTTAATGTTAGACGACGGCGGTTGCTAGAAATTAATTGCAATGACAAAATAGAAAAGTTCTAGATAAATTAATGGCGTACAACTGTAGAAAAAAATGTCGAGGCTGCTCGAGAATTTAAGAAAGACGACAAACCCTACGATTTAGGCAATTGACGCTCCTACAAAATGTGTCTGACGTATTTATTTTTTTTTTTAGAATTTTTTGTAATGCGCTCCCAATACTTTTTAAATTGAAATGTATGCACTGCCTTGCTGGCAGAGCATCTATTAAGGAATATGAAAAATGCGCTGGACAACAAAAAGAGTCGATCAACAGCAAAGACGGAATTGATTTTTAGGCAAGGGACACTTGCTTAACACTTGAGTCCACTCAAATCAATGCTTAAACGCTTCTTTTCCCCTTGCCTTAACTTTTGTAGTTCAACTTTCAAGTCAAAGGACTCAACTTTCACACCATCTACGTCGAGGAAAAGATTCTAGTAAAAAATTCCGTTTTTTTAATATTTTTTTTACCTTTAATGAGAAACTAGGTTGCTACCATCTATTGAGGTAACAGAATTCTTTTTTCAAAATTTACACTTTTATGGCCATGGAATCCGAAATGCAAACGGGCAACGAACAATTTGCATTTCATATTTGTAAGCACAACCTTAAACTTGTAAATATAGAAAATTTTAAAAAAAATCTGAAATGTTGGGTATGAGGATCATTTGGGGGGTCATGGAGTGGAGCTTAGGGGCCACCCGTGTCATTTATGCTAGAATAGCTTTACTTTTCATGTAGAAATAGAAAATCCCAAAACGTCTTAATTTTTGGTTTTGGGGGTCATTAAGTAAGTCAAGAAATGGGGCTCAGGGGTCACCTGTGTCATTTAGACAAAATAAACTTTTCATTTTGGACAAAACTAGCAAGTAACCAAAAAATCCTATTTTTCGATATGGGGATAACTTTGGGGGTCATTTAGGGGGTAAGTGAAAAAGGGTCGTGGGTCACCTGGAGCATCGAAACTAGAGTAAACTTTATAAGACAAAACTAGCACAAAACCGAAAAATACTATATTTGGAATTTTGGGATTGACTTCATCTTTGATTCTCTGAATATTTCTCCGGAAACAGATTTTTAAAACAAGAGTTAATCCGTTGTAAAATTATGGCGCAAACGGACAGACAGACGGACAGACTGACAGAACGTTTTCATAAAGTAGCCAATCCCTTCTTAATAATTAGACGCATGGTTATATCTTTTCAAGAGCAAATTTACCAAACTTTGGTGTGTTTCGTTTCAATTTGCTTGAAACAATTTTACATTTGATTTAAAGGCATCATGTCTCTACTCAAGAAGCGTTTGCGAACCTTGGCACCTATTGAGCTCTTCAAATAATAATCGCCTTACTCTTATGACTGGGCTTAAGCACATCGCAATGAATTAACATCAACAACTTAATCTCTCAAAACAAATTTCTGCAAACAACAAACAAACGGAAAATGTTTTGTTAGCAACACTAAAAAAGAATGAGTCACGAGTCACGCAATGTGAGATTCTAGGGGAATTCCCGACTTACGTTTGCGTTGATGAACTCCCATAAACTCTCAGTAAATAGATAAGTCGATAAGTTTGATTAAGTTTGATAAGTACATTTGAAAAGTACTTATCACGTTTAACAATAAAAAACAAATTAGTTAACCGAAATTATAATCAGTAAATAGATAAGTCCATAAGTTTAGGGGCACTAGATAAGTACTTATCACGATTACCATTAATAAACATTATCAGGTAACTGAAATTAACTTGAGTACAACAACCTGTATATTTGTTTTCCCAAAACTTCCGTATTGTGTTTTGGGTTCACATAAAAGATCAAATATTTTGAAATGTACAATTAAATCAGTAGCAGTGATAGTTCAATAACATTAGCAAATATTAACAAATGTCAATTAACCGATGTCAATTAACTCCCCAAAGTTAATTGCGATTAGCGTGACTAATTGGTAGGTATAAATACACTCACAATAAACTCATCAAATCATCAGTTAATTCATCTAAGCAATACACAACCTGAAGCATAAGCAACCAGCACAAGATTAACTACACTTAAAAACGAACTTATTACCTTTATTTCAAAAAGTCAAAATTTTGAAGTTTTAAACATTTTTTTTTCATTTTTTTTTAAAATGGAAGTTTTTGCGAAACTTTCGTTTTTCGTACTAATGGCAGGAATTTCTGCAAATTGTTCTAAAATTGACCCTTCTTTGGACAAAGTCCTTCAATCAAAGGGCTCTGCAAACGTATTCGTGACCTTTAAAGAAGGCACCGCCCCTATTTTGACCTCTCTGAAACAAATGACCTTTGACACGAGAGAGGAGAGACTGAGGACACTCAAGCACAGCCTCCAGGAACATGCCTCCAGGACACATGCGCCACTCCTGGAAATCCTGGAATCCACTGGAACCAAATTCCAGACTTTCTGGATCTCTAACCAGGTTTACATTGAGGGGGCGTCACGTGACTTGGTTGTG
>JAQFYP010000846.1:0-18972 GCA_034694865.1 Bilobella braunerae | reverse complement strand
TTTCTTCAAATCTTCTTCTATTTTATTACCGCCAACATACAGTGATATTATTTCGTATTTTGAGCCAGCGTACAACATATCTGACAAAGCAACATAGGCAGCACAAAATAATACTAGCTTTGAGAGCTGAGTGGCAAGAACTTCGTATTCTTGGCAGTCGTGTCCGTCCAAGTTATGGAATGACATTGATTTTTGTAAAAAGTTGCGAACCTACTGAAACATACTTCGTTTAAACATATCTAATACCAGAATATTAGCAAAGCAAATTAAATATGATTTCAATAATTGTATAAATTAGCGTTTTTTTTTGTATAACCTCTTTTTTTTGGCCAGTAATTCCGGTGCAAACTTCTCTTGTATTGTAACTTTTGGAAATGATTGTTGAAATCTTTTTGTGGTTTCGGGACATGCACATAACATATGTAGGCAATGCAGAACCACAATCAAGATGATAAGTTTGACACTAGCCATGTTCGAACGTGTATCAGAATTTAGTGATAGTTATTATAAAAAATATTTCAAGTCATGAAAACTTATTGTGAAAAATGTCGCAGACATTATTTTTATATTCATTACAGTGTTCAACAACAAGTACGTCAAATTGTCCTTCTTTCAAACAACGAGGGTACTTAGCCCATGCGACTTTCTAGCCACACCACAGTCACGCGTATTGCACACTTTGATTAAAAGTGCTGCAACTTCTGTATAATAGTAAAATATATAGAGGTGGAATTTACGCAAGAAGCAATTTGTTCAGTTCTGCCAATTTTTAAATAACTTAATTGTGGAACATTTATCTACATCAGTGATTAATATTAAACGCTATAAAACAAAACCAGTTATTTAATGGTCGCTGCAAGACGTCGCTTTATTCTATACAAAACGGTCTCTTTGTTCTATTCCCTGAACCTTAGATAACCTAACCAAAACCTAACCAAACCAAAAATATTCAAGCCAATTCCTATTATTTCACTTTATTGTCTGTTATCGATTGATACCAAGTTGGACCTAATCGGACGATTTAAACCTAAATTTTTTTTTTAAAAGCGAGGAAACGAGGGAATAGCTTGAACAACTGTTATTTAATTACCAAGAAAGACATGTACAAAATTTAGAAATTATGTCATCTAAATAAATTTTGTAAAAAAAAATTCAACAATTCACATAATTTTTTTTTGTATTTTTATGGGAAGAATTGTTCAAAACAGCGCAGTTTTTAAAAACTACGACACCAGGAAAGATGGGAATATTATGTTGTTGTAATTGTGTTTTGCAATAGAATTCTTTTTCAAGACATATTTCACAAAATGAGTTTCTCTAGCTACCTAGTATACCTTCAAATGAAGAGCTATTGTAAATTTTATCCGTTTAACGGACTTCTAAACACAATTGAGTTGTACTTAACCTAAGCTAAATCAATCCTACATTTTGAACATATTGCATATAGAGTTGACTTCAACTTTAAAATCAAAATGCCCAGTTCCTCACTCACCCGTGCAAATAGTGAAAGCCGACTGAAGGAAATCACCTGAAAATGATCAAACCTTGTTTTGTAACAACATTAAGGCTTTTCTCGTCCACAGCCGTAGTCAGGGTGGGTCAGGAGCCTTCTCCTAACTTGGACAGTGCCGGGTTCGAGTCTCCGCACCAGCACAGTGAAAAAAAGTGGAGGTGTGGTAGCGGTAAGTGGAAGCCTGGAAAGTTGTGGTTGTTTAGGATGATCTTGGGTCAGTATACATAGGGTGGTGTTGAAACCATGTTCATGGACTCTTTCCAATTTGTCTTCTTAAAAATAAGTAATACTATAATATAATTGCAATATACCGAATAAAGAAATTCAAGCTTACCTTAGCAGTATAGCTGGCTGTGGTTTTTTTTGCAAATAAATTTGTATTTTCGTTTTTTTGTTTTTTTTTGTTTTTGCTAAACATGCCACGTCTTACAATAAAAAAAATCCCAATGTTTTTCTGTAGATTATTTAGTTTTCAATTTTCTAAAGCGATATTTTTTTTAATTTAAGGCGACTATGCATGCTAACGTAAAGAGAAATAAAAAGTAAAACTTCGTTAGCGGCCTTTACGGTTAATATTTGAAAAGTATCCTGAAATCCACCACAGTGCAGGTTTGTTCGGTGGCCAGCAGTCCGGCCGAAGTAGTGTAGTGGTTATGATTTAGCCGAAAATTTGGATAAGTTGATTTGATTTTAGTTGACCTTAACCCTATTTATGAGATTTACATTGGGCATATGGATATAGTTATGCAAACGCCTCGTTAAGCACCTTGGTAACGTTTGAGGGGCAAATATTGAAATATTGTAAGCAAATGAGCAGTTTTGAAAAATTTGTACTGTACAAATAAACAGCTTTTAGACAACCGTTAACAAAATTGTGGTTTTTTTTGGTTAGACAGACAAGTACCTCACTCACAAGTAGTATCCAAAGCAAAGTAGACCGTACGCCACACTGCGGGCACCGGCGTTCTAAGCTCTTATTCATTGTGCACCCTTTGACACGGGATGAAACAGTTCGAGTCAAAAACATATAGGTAAATGAGCGTTATTTGACATTTCCGCAGAGCGGATGGTCAACAAAAGAGGAAGGGTAGGGATGTAGTAGGGTGAAGGACTCATTCCCTTAGATGTTATCAAAAGCATATGCAGTACCAATTAAAATGTACATGAACGAAACGATACAGAAGTTCAAAATTGGCAGAACTTGTCAAATTTGTATTTTTTACAGTTTGCGTCTCTATTTTCTTTGCACACCACAAACGGTGTTAACCCTTTCAACTATGTACAGTCGAATAAGATTTCGTTAACAAAGAGATTTTTACACATTAAACAATCAATTAATTAACAAATTTATGTGAAATAATTTGAAAAGGCTTTGCAAAACTTGTTATTTTTTCAAAAGGAAAAATGCAGTAAGTGAAAAATATATTCCTGAAAAACAGATGGATTTTTTAACAAAACAATATTGGCTGAATCCTATGTTTTAGCTAGAGATTTC
Organism: Bilobella braunerae; assembly: GCA_034694865.1. Lineage (NCBI taxonomy): Eukaryota > Metazoa > Arthropoda > Collembola > Poduromorpha > Neanuridae > Bilobella > Bilobella braunerae. The sequence goes on along the minus strand of JAQFYP010000846.1, from coordinate 15,964 downwards.
TTTTGTAGCAATATAGCTATAAGGCAAACAGAAAAGTCTCGCTTTGCTTTAATTAAATTTATATTAGAGTAATTAAACAAATTATGATTTAGCCGAAAATTTGGATAAGTTGATTTGATTTTAGCTTGACCTTAACCCTATTTATGAGACTTACATTGGGCATATGGATATAGTTATGCAAACGCCTCGTTAAGCACCTTGGTAACGTTTGAGGGGCAAATATTGAAATATTGTAAGCAAATGAGCAGTTTTGAAAAATTTGTAGTGTACAAATAAACAGCTTATAGACCACCGTTAACAAAGTTGTGGTTTTTTTTGCTTAGACAGACAAATAGCTCACTCACAAGTAGTATCCATAGCAAAGTAGACCGTACGCCACACTGCGGGCACCGGCGCTCTAAGCTCTTTTTTATTGTGCACCCTTTGACACGGGATGAAACAGTTCGGGTCAAAAACATATAGGTAAAGGAGCGTCATTTCCGCAGAGCGGATGGTCAACAAAAATGGAAGGGTAGGGATTCAACAAAAATGGAAGGGTAGGGATGTAGTAGGGTGAAGGACTCGTTGGCTTAGATGTTGTCAAAAGCATATGCAGTACCAATTAAAATGTACATGAACGAACAATACAGAAGTTCAAAATTGGCAGAACTTGTCAAATTTGTCTTTTTTACAGTCTGCGTCTCGATTTCTTAGGACAGCACAAACGGTTGTAGCCGTTTCAACTATTTACAATCGAGTAGAAATTTTTTTACATATAAAATAAATAAATAATTGACAAATATATATTAGAATTAACTCGAAAAGGGTTTGCAAAACTTGTTATTTTTTCAAAAGAAATATTACAGTAAGTAAAAACTATATTTTTGTAAAGTAGACGAATTTTTTTAACAAAACAGTATTGGCTGAATTCTATTTTTTAGCTAGACATTTTTGTAGCATTATAGCGATACGAAAAAGTGAAAAAAATTGTTTCCCTTTAAATACAATTATATTGGAGTAATTTAACGAATTATGATTTAGCCGAAAATTTAGATGAGTTGATCTAATTATTTTAGCTTGACCTTAACCTTATTTATGAGATTAACCTTGGGCATGGTAATTGTTATGCAAATGCCTCGTTAAGCACTTTCTTTGGATGTACACTTTGGATTTTTTTGTCATTTTCCTGGGAATAAATTTCTAAATTACAAAACTTGTAAACTCAAAACGTGCACATGTGTCTTTCTTTGCAGACCAACACCTTGAAGACAAACACAGACAACAAAACCGTACAGTGCGCATTTTGCAATTTTTATGAAACCCGAGCCAGGAAAAATTTAACTAATAACCTAATCTAGATTTAACCTTATCGAGAATTTTACCTTGGTAACGTTTCAGGCGCAAATATTGAAATAATGTAAGCAAATGAGCAATTTCGGAAAATTTGTACTGTACAAATAAACAGCTTTCACACAACCGTTAACAAAATTGTGGGATTTTTTTTGCTTAGACAAACAAGAGCCTCACTCACATGCAATTCCATAGCAAAGGAGACACTACGCCACATTGTAAGCACAGGCGCTCTAAGTTTTTTTTACTATGCACTCTTTGAGATTGGATGAAACAGTTCGAGTCAAAAGTATATGCAGTATCAATCCGAATGTACATGAACGGAACCATACAGAAGTTCAAAATTGGCGTATTTGTCGAATTAGCCCTATTACAGTTAGCCTCTATTTTTTGTACCGCGCAAATGGTTCTAGCCCTTTTTACTATTTACATTCGAGTAGGATTTTGTTAAAACACAGATCTTTACACATAAAACAAATAGTTGATTAAGAAATATATTAGAATAATTCGGTGAGGCTTTGCGGAGCTTGATATTTTATTTTTACTAGATTTAAAGTAGTATGGATTTTTTTATATTATGATTTGCTACAGCCCCCTGCAGGCATCGGCTTATGGGGCTCGAGGGCGCGCTCTAGCCACCCACTAGGGGCGGGGGAGCTCTATCCCCGAAGTCCTCACGACAAATCGGGCCGAGTTGTGTGGAAAAACCTAGCGGGAAAAACACACACATGAGGACGGAGGCAGCCGTGGGATTCGAACCCACGAGTGCAGTGTGGAGAGTGCGATGCACTAACCGCTAGACTGCAGCGGCTACCTAAAGTAGTATGTATGTTACCCAGTTGGCATACTTTTTAATGCCAGTGCAAAACTCAACTCATGGCAAAACTACCAAATGGGGTCTAAAAATGGCAAAATAGAGTGTCAAAATGGCAAAACTGGAATTTCAAAATGACTAAACTACAAATGCTAAACCGCATCTAAATGGCCTACCTAGATCTCACGGTGACCAAATTTGAAAACGCACTTAACAATTAACTTTAATTAATTTAATTAAACCTCCCCGTAATAGACTATATGGCTTATGCATGTATTTTAATGGAGGGGGTATCACACTACCCACACCGCTCAGGCCTCAAGCGAGCCCAATGCAGTAACTCCATTTGATACACTTCCAATTTCCTCCCTATCGTCTCCGCGCCATTATTGGAGTCGAATCTTAAATAATCAGCACATAAAATCATCCCATCGACTCCAGGCGCTTCAAAGGAGAGAGTTAGGATTCTTCCTAAGGAACTCCTTGGGTGGACTTACGCCCCCACGCTATTCATTTGCTTTTTTATGAAAATTTTCCAGATAAACTAGCAGTCGAGAGAACACTCCAAGAATTAGGTGTTTTTCTTCTCCTCTGCTAGCTCTGGAGCATGGACGCTTATCGTCCTTTGGCCAACTTTATCTGGGGGTATTCAAGACCAGTAACGTCGACGTTTTTGTTTCTTCATGGAGAAACCGAGTCTCGATCTCCGAATGCCTGTGGGAAAACATTAAAAGCTAACCACTGGACAACCAGGCCTCGTTGACTATATGGCCTATCCTACATACATACATTTCAAACCAATATGAACGCTTTGACTATGGTGATCGGTAATCAATCGATGACACTTATGACCAGTCACCTCAACTAACAGTGACTACTGGTCGCCATCTTAATTTTACATAGACACTACATACCACTGCCTTTACAATAATTATCACGTGATTCTCCCATACCGCATGTCTCCAGCGGCCATGGTGGGGGACAATGGGTGGAATGGCACCTTTTCCTTTGGATGACTGTCAGTCGGTGACAAACAGACTTGAGGAGTTTGCATTATCCAGCGTTGCAATATTTGCTCAGCAATTTGTGAACAAAGACTCTACACTTTAAAACATCTCTTAATGGCCCGGATCCGGATATGGGAGGAGACGAGTTCTTCAAGTTTAATATCTACGTTTTCCTGTTCTGCGACTGTGTAGTTTGGCTAGTCATAAGTAAAGTTGAGGTGCACTTCGAAATTCCCAAATCGTGTTTCAGGGCAGTTCCCTTTTGCTCTACTATTACTTAATTTTTTCAAGCATTAAGATTTAAAGCAACTAGAAATACAACTATCCTTTATTGAAGGACAGGCAATATTTTTGTGACCATCCCAAACTCTCCTGCTTCTTGTCACGCACTAACTCGTTGTCGATATATAAAAAATTGATTGTAGATAGTTTATTTATGTTTACAGATCTTTGGTATTTACGGTTTGCGTGCTATAGGTGGATGTGCGGAACACTTTTTTATTGCATAGCTAGCTCCATGTATACCGAATATTTTTTGCTGGTTTATATATTCGTAAAAAATTTGACCAAAATAAAAAAAATCTTTCGTTTTGAATTTTAAAACCTGTATTGTGTTCTATTACATTTTTATATTGTTTCATCGTTTGGTAACTTTTGCTTTTAGTAGAAAAAAATGTTTGACAGTAAAACCTAAAACAAAAGTCGTTTGTTAAAAGACGCTTCCAAGCTAGGATTGCCTGTTGAGAAATTGTATACCCAAAACTGTGGGAAGTGAATTTCATACTATAATAACAATGCGAGTTGGTTCGGTTCTTTCAAAAATTTGACTTTCAGTTGCTTGTGAACTGTTGCATAAACCTCCATAATATTTACCTTTATGGGCCAAAATGAAAAATAATTTACATACAAAATCTGGTGTTTTTATATAAAATTTAGTTTTAAATGTTTCACCCTTTGACGAAAGCCAAACGTTCGCTCCATTTGTGTGCATATTTTTAACTCATGAGGTGTAACGACGACCTATTTTTCCGACAGGACGTGATTTTACCTTGTGTTCCGTACAACTGTATTGGCCTTTGGTAACCATAAGCGTTGTGGAAATAAATGAAAGCAAATTGCTTGAAGGTTGTAATTTTATACGTAGATTCAATAAAGATGTTAGGATGAGTACATTAATTTTGCGAAGGTGTGGCATTGAAGTGGATTTGTTTAGAGCACAATTGATGACCACCCATTTACAACGTTAATCATTTGTTGTACAGCTAAAAAAAAACTCTTAAATAAATAAAGCAAGCAATTAATGTGTTGGGGAAACGAACAATGAAATTGAATAATGCCGTCCAAACTACCTTCCAAACGGATCAGCTATCAACCAATCCAATTACAAAATGCATTGTAATAAATATTTTTAATCGTAATACATTAAGAAATTGAGATAATTTATGCAAATACAACCCATGATTTTAATACACAAAGAAAGAGCTAAGACTCAATCATTTGGCCGACTACTTTCCCAAAATTTTGTTAAAAAAAAGTGGCGTTAAATGCCCTAAATCTCGCATAATTAAGCTATCTCCCGGAAGTTATACAGTTTGATTTTAGGACGGGAATACACCGTCTACAAAAAAAATTGTTTCCGCATGTTTCTTTTGTTGCATTTTACAAGATACTTTAAAATGTATACAGTTTTCAAAACTGATATTGACCTAATAGCTTTCACGATACCTACACTAAGCTTAAGAACTTTTAAAATCACTAATTCAAAAGTTTTTTGACTTGTATAAAAGCATTGTTTGTGTTTATTTTGATTTAGCTATCAAAATTTTATCACAGAAATTAAGCTAGGAAATTTTTAAGTAGTGTAATATATTTTTAACTGAAAAGGAATTTCAAATATTGGGGTACAATAAAAATAATAAAAATCAATGATCACTTTTGTAGACTAGAAATAGGAAATAAAAATTTGCAAGAAAAAGTTTTTGTATTAAAAATTGCTTTGAGTCAAATTGAAACACTTCATTTTTCCATGACCAAGGGTAAATGTATAAGTCATAAATCCCACGCCTCAAAGGAAAATCATTCGATGGCGCAAGATAGAAAGGGCAAAAAAAGACTCTTCCTCGCTTCGCAGCACTTATGAAATGGAGTCAAAAAACAAAGACACTTGGGAATTACTTTTTCTTAGAAGTTTGACTGTAAAACTGTCTCTAGTGACTCTAGTTTCAAAAAAAAGGTCTCATTAATCTGAGCATTATCTTGTGTCAGTAATATAAAATGCTGTATGAGGTCACACAAGGAAAAAAATGCTTCAGTTTCAGTTTAATAAATGAAAAAACATGTAATTGAAATTTTATTGAAAATACTTGTATTTTGTAGTTTTGTTGCGTAGTATTAACAGGTTAAACATCGAGATATGTCTCCTTGTTAAACATGATTTAAAGCAGCATCAGCCACAATTCCTTTGCCAAGAAGAAACTCTTTTGTAATTTCCGCCTTTCAGCAACATCCTTTCATTACTAATCAAAATCGTGTCAGAAGTTTGACATTATTATGAACCAAAATCCCTGCTTTTGTTGTTAATATATTTCAAAATTCGTGAACACGTCTGAAAACTGAGCTTATCGAAATCAATAGGGTCAGTCAACATTGGCTGTAATGAAGCTAGGTTCAGTGAAGTGATGGAAGTGCCTGAGCATTGGCAGCTACTTAAGGACACAGATTTTCCATGTGCTAGATGAATCAATATAGTCACGGGAGAAGCGATCAGGACTTGCTTCCCCGTGACATTGGAAATGGGAAAATAGTAGTTTATATTAGAGATATTTTTAATTAGTTTTTGGCCTACAAAATTACTATATATAAAACGCAGTTGGTTGGCGGTGGTGAGTTGTTAGGCAAGTATTCAACCATTTTTTTTTCACTTACTTTATGACAACATTAGATGATTCTAATTGTCCGAATGGTTGGTATTAATTTGAATTTCGCGTTTTCAATTCCTAAATTCTTCATTTTTTTTTACTTTTTCTTATTACAAATAAACTTAAATGTTTGAAGCCCATCGTCGAAATGACTCAATAACAGTTTTCAAGTGTCAAATTCTTATTGCAGTTAGTTAATTGCTATTAGAAATTTTAAAAATTAACTTTATAGAAATATAAAAAACATAAAATATGGGCTTACAAGTACGTTTAACCTAATTATAACCCCCAAAAAACTCAAAAACCATTCCCAATTAGTTAAATGTGATTAATGATTAATTATCCACAATTAACTTTCGGAAATTTGTGTTTGCATATAATTAGGGGACTCTGGATTCCTGAAACTAACAACGGCCCATAAGGGGCCTATGAATGATTTCCATTTTGGGTTATTGTGATTAGTATCTATTAAATTTAGCTTCTACCATTTTACTAGCGAAAATGTCACCGGAGATTACTCCACTTCAAGTTTGCAAGCTTGAGTTTTCAAAATCACCCTTAAGAAACAAACTCTTTCAACGGCAGAGGTAAGGGTTAGGCGACGTCAACTACTGTTTGCAAAACTTTTGGATGTCACGCCTCGGATCTTCTATTGAGAGACATCAGTATATTACACTCAGCTCCAATCTAACGCCAATATGTGTCGTGCTAACAAATTTCAGAAAACAGGAAGCGGCCCTAGCACTGCTAGGCATGGGAATGGACAGTTCTTTTTTTTTTGAAAATTTCAATGGCGAAACATGCTGTCAACTGTATGTGCACATTGCACTAGAAATGGAAATCGAAGTAGAAGAAGTACGGTTGAATACATTTATGCCCAACAAACATTAGGGTCCATCCATCATCCACCGCCGACGCTCCCTTGATCGAATTCGCTCCGGACCTGACTTGTCAGGCTACATGTCAAGTTCAAGTGCGTTTTTTTCTCTGAATTTTACATGTGCAAGCTACCGAACAACAATATTCTAGTTCAAGCTAACGCATTTGCGTTTTGGTCAGGGTGCTATTTGAGAAGTTCATATTTCTTATTACACACTTGCTAATAAGTTGCATTTAGGTAGTTACACACTTTGGGTCGCAATTCGGTAGAATAAATATTTTCACATCGAACAAAGTGTATTTTTGAAACAAAATTAATGTCGAACTGTTCACAGTGACAAGGCGTGCGGTAGAAGGTTACCGAAAATACACAATTTGGTCAAATTCATTGAACTATTGATCTTACAGATTTTTGTTACATATAAAAAAGTTGTTTTTGCTGACAAAATGTTCAAATATGTGTACACAGTGTACTTATTGTTAGTTGTATCCCATCGATACATATTTGGATTGCGTCGAGCACAGTTTAAAAATTTGAGTAGCGAATTTCAAAAAAGTAGTTACAAATACATTCTTTTTGTTGTTCTGGCCATGTTAGTATTTATTCACTGTTGTGCAGTGTGAGTAAAAACGTTTTTGCGAAATTAGCAGGTTTATTTTTCAAAGTTCATTTGCAAATTTCATTTTTTGCTCCATGGAAAGCTTGTACTAATTTATTCTGCAGACTAATTAGAAACTAGAAAAATTAAATTAAAAAAATAAAAATAAATAAATTAAATTAAAACAGAAATGTCCATGCATGCATCTCCAACCAACCTTTTTGCGACGTGGAGGTGGAGTGATCGTCAATGGAATAGGCTTTTGAGTTACCCTAGATGTTGCCCTACTATGCATACATGTGAATGCATGTGCAGCCTTATAATTTATCGTTTTTTCCACAACATAAAATTAAGGCTGAAGTGATGATTAATTGAAAATTTACGTTACATTTACAGTTGCACATATTAGATTCCTAGTAAATGTTTCTGCTCAGAATTAGCATTTTGTGATTAAGATGTAAATGTCACGTGCGCATAAAAAGTTCCCTTTTTTCCTAAAACTGACAAAACAAACCCCGTCCTAGGAAAGCAGGAGTAGCACTACTTGGACGTATATTATTATTTTTTGCAAATGACAAAATTTAAATAAAAAACGATGCCCATCTCTGGTAAAGAAGCAGGTGGGTTTTTGTATGACCAAGAAATGAAGGACTCTTATTGGAGGGTCCAATACTCTCCCTCTCCGGCTGTTTTGATTGACACTAAAAAAAAGAGACAAAATCCACACGCAAGGGTATTCCTGTTTAAAAACTTTTCACTTCAACTCTAGCTATAAAACAACATGTAAACTCCCATCTCCAGCCACATACATACCTAAAAACACGGCTATGAAAATAGCGCTTATATTTAGTAAATATTTAATAATATATTCAAATTTTGCAACAGTTGCCATCAAAATATTTTCGCTAAAAGTTTAAAAATCAACATCTACTGCTTGCTCCCTACATTACGCCTCCATTCTAACTTAAAATTAAGATATAATTACTTGGTAATCTGTACGGTATACTTACATTTTTTTTTGTAAATTCTTTAATGGAGTCAGTATTGAATCTGCATTTTGGGATAGAACTTGGAGAAGTGGAGACCAAAAGGAAGTTAAAAACGGACAATTTCAAAACTCAGCTTTTTGCTTAAAGCGTCGCTAAGGGAGTTGTTTTTACTAAGAGGTTGAAAAAGAGGCACTTTAGAATGAATTTTGTTTTGAGTGCTCAGTTACATTCAATTCTCCGCCTATCGCTTTTCTCTTTGTAATCATTATTAAATTTTTTCTCAAAGTGTTCATCCCTTTGGTAAAGACGTGTTCAAGAAAAAGACATGTACAGGGCGTTTTTTTTTCTAATGTGATGAGTTGTATTCAAGAGATGCGCCTTGCACATTTTTGCATCTTCTTTGATCTTTATTTTAACAAAATAACACTTGTCGCCTCCAAATGCATCAAGGAATGCTGCTAAGACTTGATTAAACGTTAGACCATCAAAGGAAACACGAGTTCCATTAAAGCCTCGGAAAATTTTTGTTCGACACAATGTACATAACGTAACATTTTACTGAGATAAAAAATGTGAACGTTTTGATTCAGTATTACGCATATTCATGTATTTCAAATAGGATTTTAGCTAAAAATAGAATATACTTAGAAACAACGATTTGAAGTCACATTAAAAGGTGTTGTATGTTGTACTTATGAATCTCCATAGAGCACCTTTCTGGAAAGTTTGTTTCTGCCACACACGAACCGGCTACCATGTTTTGCTTAGGTAAACTTAGCATTTCTGACAGGTTATTACAATATCCTATTTCCACCTTAATATATCTCAATATAATAAATTTCTCAATAAATATCTCAATAAACATAATTCTTTTCTTCGGATTAAAATAAGTATATATAATTATAAGTACCCACAAACACCCACTATGTTCAAACACAGGAAAACTTAAGGGCTCTCGGCTGAAGGGCCAACAAATTAATAGTGTAATTTATTACTTTAATAAAAACAAATTACGTTTTTTTAAGAACTGTTTTTTCAGGATCACGAATGCCTCAACTACTCAGAATGTAAAAGGTGTGCTGTGATCCTGATATTATTTGGTCAAAATTTTAAAACAAAAACATAAACAACAAAAATAAGCTTCCTATAACATTTTACACTTTTAGTATAGGAGTTAAGAAAATAACAATTATAAGTACAAAATAGGACTAAAGACACATATATTGCAGTGTTTTTGATTGTTGCAGTTGGTAAAAAAGTGTTGGGTAAATAAATCAACGCAAATTTCCTGAAGATTGAAGTCTAATCTGAAGATCCAATAAAGATGTTACGATAAGCCCATTAATTTTTGCAAAGGCGTCGTTTTAAAGTGGATGTTGTTAAGCACACAATTTACGTCCACCCATTTACAACGTTAAGTATTTGCTTTGCCAAAGAATCATACACAAGCTAACAAAGCATGCAATTAGTGCTTGCAGGAACAAACAAAAAAAACGTGCCTAAGCCGTGACTAGCTCACAAACTGGCAAATTCAACACAATTGTAATTTCAAGATGTAATCTAGTACGCAAGCCTAATAGTAATGCGTTTCAATAATTAACTACTTGGAGGCAAATTTATCAAATGACGAGTTTAGCAAACTAGAAACTACAAATTTATTTCCAATGTAAAAAAAAAACACATTTAACAAAGTACTATTTTGGTAAAAATAAAGTGGCATTTGATCACCCCAAACTCATGACATTTAAACTACCTCCCGGAAGTCATAATGTATGATTTTCGGGCAAGTGCACGGCTGGGGAAAAAGTTTGCGTTTTCAAATGTTTCTTTTGTTGACACCGGTCTCATTCCCGTTTTTTTGTTGAAACTCGCAAGATACGTAAACATAAATTTTGAGAGTAAAGGTAAAAGTAACAAAACTTTTGAAAAAAGATAGTAACAATAGAAACAGAGTTGAGGAAGCCTTACGATTAATAATTTGAGAATTTAGAAAAATTTCAGTTGCAAATTTGCAATACTACTTTTTCATTTATGAAGACATCATATATGGTTTATAAATTGAACTACCGTTAAGTCCATAGCTAATGACAAAATTTTAGAGTGTGTATTGAAAAATCCATATTTTTATGGAATTCATCAACAAAAAAGTTTTCGAATTTGTAACAAGCATTAGAAGCTTTGTATTAGCAACGGATTTAACAGTAGATAACTTTTTGTGTATTGAAAGGTACGACATCTTTTACAATTAGGGAACTTCCGGCAAAGGGACATGGGAACCTTTTTGAAAGAAATTTTTCTTTTGTAAAAAATTTTATTGAGCCAAGGAGAAAGTACTTTTGATTTTTTTATGGTCAAGCGCTAAAATTAAAGTCATAAGTCCTACGCCTCAAAAAAATGTCATCTGAGGGCGGAAGATATAAATAGACCTTTTGTATGAATTTTTTAGCCCAACTTTGTTGGTAGTCAACTGCAGTGATGTAGTAGAATTGTAGGAGTAAGTTGTGTATACATGTGTAGCGGTACAGTGCACACCATGTTGAGTGAAAGTGCATCAGAGAAAGTGAATGTGACAAAGGAGACACTAGGGAATTGGTTTATGTTTCGCCAACAGGAGCCCTTCACTTTCAGATATTCACGCTTTCGATTCCAATTTTCAATTTCCTTTTTCAACTCAAGAATCCTAGACTTTAATTACGTTTAACGCCTTATATTTGTCAAAGGAACCGACTTCCCTAATCCTCTGATTCCATTTCAACTCATCCAATTTCAAAAGTCAAATTCAGTTCTGCCAAAATCACTTTTCAAAACTCTCCAAGACGTCATGGTTTGTTGCACAATGAAAGCTAGGGCTAATTTGAAAGTGGTTTAAAAGGGGGAAAGATTCAAGTATTGTTGTCAAGTATCTTGTATTTTCCGAATAAAAATCTTCTACAAAATTTTTTTTTTTAAATTATATGTCGTACAACTTTGTCTTTAATTTTAATTAGAAAATTAGAACTAAAATTATTATTTTTGAAAATATAAATTAAAATGCTGAATGTCATATTTTATTGCTACCTTAGATGCTAGCGATAAATTAAACGTCGAGATACTAAATCCTTGTAATTAGAATTACGAATATAATTTCGTAACAAGATAGTTCAGGATAAGGGTGAGATAAATTCAAATTTTTAAAATGAGATAAATAGGTTCATGCAAATGCTATTTTTGTCCTAGATAATTCAAACACATGGTAGACATCCGCCTGCAGCTCTTGTTACTGCACAATTACTCTTCAAAGAAAAATTTGTCATAAATACTTCAAACTTATGACTAAGCAACTTAAGGTAAAAACGACGGTTTTACAGTCCAGGCTTAAGTCTTATTTATATTTTCACGTTTTACGTTGTACGTTGTTGTGCGTTTTAGAAAGTTTAGAACGTTTAGATTTTTCTAGCCAAACTCCAAACTTTCTGAAACTATATTTTCTTTTGAACGTATGTTTTTCCTTAAATCTAAACAACTGAGAACAGAGAAATGAACTAGACAAAAAAAAAACCTAGAAATTCAAATGCTCAAATGCTTTCTAAATGCTAGAGAATGCATATTTGGTTGGCAGAGATGCATGACTGCGATGAATTCCTGTTGCACAAAAATGCAGTTTATGCCATTTCAAAGCTGACGCACACAGTGTGAGCATGAAGAGATGTAACAAAAGCTTTTATTTCTGTCAGTCTTGATGAGACTCATCTGCTGCTACATTTCACACTTTACGTTAATTCCTGTTAAAATGCCACGTTCCTCAAGTCTACAATCTTGCTTTTCTCACTCATCCGAGCAGCAAACTGTGTGCTAAATTAAGGCACTTTTTTATGGGGGCAAAATGCAGAGCCTTTCAGCATTTCTTATTTCAATGTAAGTCAATGTGGATATTTGATTATTTCAAACATTTGGTAGTGAAATAGAAAACTATTTTAGGACATTTACACTCACAAAATTTAGTTATATTTTCAAGTATTTTATGTTTCGATGTTATTAACTGTGTTGCGCAGCATTTTTAGTTGTATGTAGTAAAAGTCTGAAGCAAGAATTGTTGTTTAATGTTAATTGTACAAATTAGGTATCATAAATGATATATATTGAGTGGTATACTACCTTTACAAATTACAAGGAAACTTAGTAACAACAGCTTTCAAAGCGGTCAAGGGTTAGGCGATTTTGATATCAACTGATATGCATAAAAAATTTCAACGACACGCAGTGACAGATCGGTAGACTACTCTCAGTTCCAATTTCCAGCGCTAACAAATTTTGGAAAGCAGGAAGCGTCTTCAGCGCTATTAGGCACTTGAAGTGACATTTTTGGAAATTTTAATGGCGGCATATCCACTCAGCTTGCAACTACAAACTGGTCCTTCACACTACACTAAAAGTATAAATCGAAGTGAAAGAAGCACGGTTGAATAAATTTATTCCCAACAAACATTAGGGCTCATCCATCATCTTCCGTTGACGTTTCCTTCGTCGACGTCGCTCCGGCTCTGACTAGTCAGGCGACATGTCAAGTTCAAGTGCATTTCCTCCTCTCTAGTTTTACATGCAGGGGTTAACGAGAAATATTATTTTAGGAAAAGGTTGCGCATAATTTCACTTTTGCTCAGGGTTAGGTTTAAAAGTAATCGGAATTAGTTTGATGTTATTGGCTATCCCCTTTGAGTCGTAGTATTGATTACTTATATTATTACGTGTAATGATAATCACATATAATGAACCATAAACTATATAACGATAATACATACATAACAATACAATAAATACACTAAAAATACATAATGTTAATTTTGCATGTAAAATTTTTTGACAATGCTTGAAAAATGAGCTGTATACTATACGATAAACAACAATATAAACCGTACGTCTCACAAAAAACAAAACACCCAAATTTATTTGTTGCGGAGTTATAATGATTAATAAGAGGAAATTCAAGTGTATAAAATCGAATCTATTGAACTTTGAATGTATTTTTGGATGATAGGTATTAATTTGGGAAAACTTTTCAGCATATGATATTGCTTCATAGTTCGATACAAGACACATATTGACTATTTTTTGTATAATAAAAAGTTTGGATAGGTGTGCTGAAATAACCTAAATGAAACCTAAATATCGGTAAAATACGCATTCGAGATTTCACATCCAATCAATCATTGTATTAAAATTACTCAATGTCCAAAGCATAATTATTTTATTACTTCTTTGCCACCCACGACTCGTAGTCCGAGGGGTTATGACTCTTGTCCTAGCTTGGGTAGGTGTCGAGATCAAATCTCGGCAGCCCCACAAGAAAGTGGGTCGTGTTGCGGTCGTGGAGGGTGGGTTTGAGCTGGTATGCGAAAAACAGTGTTCGGCCTCTGCCTAAGCAGGAGCCCCTCGGTGGTCAACCCCACGTCCTCTGTTCAGCAGAAAGCTTGCAGCCTCGACCCTCGGTACTTCAACTTGCAGTCCGAAACCACCCTCCCCCACTCACTAGTACAAGCAAATATGTTGACCAGGCCATAGGCGAATGTCAAATAGCAAACAAAATTACTTTTTTGCCAATGTGTATAATGCATTCACCCGAGACGTTGCATAAATTTCTTGCAGTAAACACAATTTACCTAAAACGTGCTTGTACCCAGTTGTGCAATCGAATTCGATATTAGGCTAAACAGTCTTAAGCTTAAAAAGTTCTTGGAGGTTGCAATTAAGACTTGAAAACAGGTTTAAAAGAAAGAACAAAGTGAGCCGAAATTGAGCATTGCGTGTGAAAGCATAATTGAAGTGTTTGAATTTTCACTACACGACAATGAACACAATTTGTGAACGGATTCCAATAGATGTAACGTTTAACTTTCACAAAAACGTCTTCAAACAGGCGCTCATAAAAAAAAACCACGTGCGTGAGATAAACTGCACGCTGTTTCAAAATGAGAAATTTTACTCCCTTGCCTCTTGTGAAAGAGGCAAAAGCAAGTTTGGCTTATAATTCGGTGTCTATATCCGGTATCTCCCAAGCATACGCTTTTTAATGCCATAGAAAACCAATTAAAATTTAGGAGCAGGAGACACTGACTAAAAATGAAATTTCTAAAACAAGAAATAAAGATAAGGTAAGTCGCTGTGGCACTCAAAAGCTCAATAGCATTACAAACCAAAAAAATATAATAGTTTTATAATTTCAAAAATTAAAAAAAAAACTTGAAAAAATGAAATTTGAAAATTTTATTTGTGGGTTGTGGGTTGTTTGGTAAGATATTTTTGATTGTCTCTTATGTTTTGAAATTTGCTATTCTAATCATCCCCTTCCGTTTCTAGGAGACGAAGGAGATTTTATAATAAACGGAGAATAGCTCCGAGGGACTTTCTCTATTTGAACAAAACTTGCCTTCGTCGAAATTTGAAACATGGATTTACAGAAATCCAAAAGAAAGTTTTTCCTAGCTTTGATCAAAAGCCGTTGTGAATAAAGCGTTTTGGAAAGTTAAGCGAAGAGAGACGGAGGGGAGGGGAAGGGTTCATCTCGCCTTTTCAAATGAGGATTTCCGCACTTTCTAAAACTACATACAAAACTAAATTTGAAGGAAGAGAAAGCCGGAAGGTGAAAATTTTAGTTAACGAGTTTAGTCAGACTTTGGAGAAAGCCAATTTTCCTCCAAAGCCTTTCAAAAGATTCATCTTCATCTCCAAAGTCACCCCTCCTCAGCTGAAATTTCGGCCAGATTTGTACAGTGCGTTTTTTTTTCGAAACTCTATGTTGCTAAGGTAAATTGTACTCTACTTCATAACCGACCGGCTCCTAAATATTAGCAGCTAAAACTCGCTATGTACTTTTCTGAATGGAAAAGTTTGTACTTTCACTAGCATTTCTATGGTTTTCGTAGATAATTGGCCAATAGAGACAACAAAAGGAAAGTTTGACATTTGCGCTCAGGTTTGGAGAAAGTTGGAAACTAATTATAGAGAAAGTTTGTAACTCATTTGTTTGGATTTCTTCAAACTCAAGAGTTCTCAACGAAAATAGCTTATTGTTTAACAATAGTATACTCTACTCGCGTTTCACTTTGAAATCCTTCATATTGTACAAATATAAATTGCATTGTGAAGGCCATTGACACGTTTAGATTCAATTGCCTTACAAATTTACTTATAACATGTCATAGTATTACACCAAACTTGGTAGTACTATTTGGGTTTTATTTTGCAACATACTCGGCAAGTACCAGAATGTCATTAACTACTGTCCTGCCACGTTACTTGTCACACAATGCAGTCGTAAATCCAGGTATATTGGTGTTTAGAAAAAAATTCCATTGGAGAAACACCGATTTCTCACGTACCGTAAATCCTCTATTAGTACCCCAGCCCCTAATAATGCCCCGGGTCTCTAATAGTGCCCCAGTCTCTTCGGGAA
>JAQFYP010000845.1:0-18980 GCA_034694865.1 Bilobella braunerae | reverse complement strand
AATTGCTAAAACGAAAAATAAAAATATTAAATATTCTTGTTGTTGAATTGCTTAAACAAAACAGGCAAACTATTTTTTAGAAATATTAAATTAAATTTTTGCAAGCTTCTACAGAGAAGAATATTTAAATAACAAGTTATTTGTTGAAAACTACTAATTATTAGAGAGCTTACCTGAAAGCAGAATTATATTTTTCAGCGTCTTGTTTTTAAAAAAGCTATTTTTTAAGATATTATATTGCTTGACAGTGTGACCAAAATAATGATTCTCTGTAAAGTCTTAGATAAAATCGAATTTTAAACAAGCAGGTAGCTTCCATTTTTTTTAAGAACAAAGAGAACTGTGTTTCATGGTCATTATTGTTTTTTTTTGTTTAGGCTGCAAAAAATTTGGGGTAAATAAATTGAAATATTAAACTATCATTAGACGATTATTTCTGTCAGAAGCTTTTGATCAGCGCAACTCTCAAGCAAGTTTTTGTCAAGTTAGTGTTAGAGATCAGTGCTAGTTACGGTAACTAGTTTAGTTGAAAATAACGCCAGAGTGAGTTAAATTTTAATTAAGTAGAGTCTGTGGAATTGAGTAGGCGTGGCGGACAAGTCGATATTCTGCCTATTTAAAATTAGTTGTTCCCTTGAAAGAGTCTAAAAGTAACCAAAAAAGGAAAACAAAAACAACTATTCTTACCTTTTACAAAAAAAAAGTAATAGTAAGTTTCAAGACAACATAAATAATTACAAAAAGAAGATAGAAGAAGATATTATATATTCACATAAGGTAGTAAAAATGTTTTTGTGAGATGTCTGAAAAATTTGCAAAGTGTGGATTGATGTTCCCTTTATTTATTTGTTCAAAATGGGCATTTTTTAATTTTTTTCAAAATAGATGTGGATTTGGTAAAACAAATTTTCTAAGAAAAGAGGCCAGTTGCTTTGCAGAGACTTGTTATTAAGCGTATAATTTTTTAAGCATATCTATTAGTTTTGTGTATTTAAAACACTTAAGTAAAGAATAAAATGTCGTTTTAAATTATCCCTTGGTTTTATTTTAATAATTTTTCCTAGTTTACCTACAGTACACGTTAACAGTGCATACAGAGAAGGAGATTGTGAAATACATTTACATCCGAAGACTTGAGATGGCATATTAATACAGAAATATCTTTTTAGCTTTTGCAAGATTCTGGGCAGATACTTGAAACGCTATTATTTTCTGCACTAAACTAAACATGCAAATTATTTTTTGAGAAATGTTAAATTTTTGCCTGCTTCTACAGAGACGTATATTTGAATAACAAGTTAGTTGTTGAAAACTAATAATTTTTAAAGAGCTGCCTAAAAGCAGATTTATATTTTTGAGCCACATGTTTTTAGAAAGCTTTTTTTTTGAAGATATTATAATGCTAGGCAGTCTGGCCAAGTTAATTATTCTCTTTAGAGTCTTAGATAAAATCGGACAATAAACAAGCAGGATGCTAGATTTTCCAAAAACATTACAGAACTGTATTTAATGGTCACCATAACTGTCGTATTGGCTCCTATTTGTTTCAAAATACATGTAGATTAGCAAAAACAAATTCTCCAAGAATAGAGGCAAGTTCCTTTGCAGCGACTTGGTATTAGGCGCATTATTTTTTTACGCATATTTATTAGTTTCGTATAATCAACAAAACTAAAAAAAGAGAGTGAGGATGTTTTTTCATAAATCTAAACATTCTCTACGTTTCAACTTATGAATTTCCCAATTTACCTACAATACATATTTAAGGTGTGTACACAGAAAGAGATTGTAAAATATATTTAAATTGGAAGGCTTGAGACGACGATTTATTAAAGAAATACCTTGTTGGCTTTCCAAGACTTGAGGCAAATACTGTTCAAGTTTATGCTCCAAACTAGTTCTGTAAATTCGACATTTCAATATTTCGTAAAATGTATTTTGATTTTTTTTTTGTAAATCTTAATCCGAAAGTTTTTTTTGGCGTTATTCTAGACCGAAGCAGACTTGGGAAAAGAATTTTTAAAAAATCAAACTATATTTCTGATGACAGCGGATTTGAATTCTCTGAAAAAATATAGTTATTTTGTAGAAGCTTATTATTTATGCTATTTGTCTTGCACAAATAGTTCTAATTCATGCCTATTTGAAAAAGCTGTATCAAGAGAATAAATTAATTATGTGTTTATTTTCCTATAGTTACTAATAATTGTAATTATGTTACTAAAAGGATTTCTGATCTCTAAATTGCAAAAAAAAGTCATGTATCGGCCTATCGGAGCTTGTGACCGTCTATTTGGGTGTACACATTATGTGAATTTATACTGTTAATAAGTAAAAAAAAAAAGGAACAAATTAATAAAATCCTGTTGTTCATGGATACAGGAATTCAGTGCACTGTCCGATTGAGCTATGCTCCGCCTTCAGGATTTGCACTTTGGAGTAATTATACTACAAAAATCAGAGCAAATAATGAATGATTTGTGTTGCACATGCTATTATTTGTCTTTCATGATTATTTGAGGACTGTCCGTTGAAACAGTTATCTTCTAGAAAATCATTATTATTATTTCCTTTTTTAATAGCTTTAAGAAAACAGGCAAATTAATTTACAAGACCTTTTAAGCTAAATTTTTGCAATTTTCTAACAACAAATTAGTTGCTGAAAACAACTAACTATTAGAGAATTTACATAAAAAATATGAAGCTACTTTTTTGAAATTATTGTATAGCTTGACCGTGAGACCAAAATTATGTAGCATGCATCTTCTCCAAAATGAAAAATGATTGATTGATTGAAAATGAAAAATTTGAAACTGCAATGGGACAAATGCCATGCTTAGTAAAATATACAAATTACCGCAAATTCTCTAACTGGAGACGGCCTTAAATAATCTCTACCACTTAATGAGGGTCTGGAGGGTTCAGATGTAGATGGGTCCACTACTAGAATATTTACCATATGTAATATGATATTTAATATTTAATATAGTTATAACTTAATTGAGATTTTCTCAGGTTATGAGTGTAAGCCAAACAAACCAGACTTAAGACGGAGGACCTTTGAGAGACGTATATTTTTGTATTATTTGTATTGAAAAAATATGTTTCCAAAATCAAACATTTTAAAGTGCCCATCTATGCGAGCTTTGCGAGGGTGTGGGATTAATTTTTTTGGGATTTCGAATGCAAGCGCATAAACTTGTTTTGTTACGCACGCACAGGCTCGCACGCACGGCATTTATTTATTAAGTTAGGTTATCTCGATTTGTTTGATAAACACTATGCAAACAAAACATTCAATTGATTGAATTTCTTTCATTTGCTAAGGAAGGAGATACCTTAGGATACATTTCAGTATTTATGATCTTATCCAAAAATTTGATTTAACACTTTTAGAAAAATAATTTCGGCAAAATGTATCCTAATTTGTATCTTATAGTGCTCTTTAGTAATTGACCGTTTTTTTTTGCAAAGAAGTTGATTTATAAATCCAATAAAAAAAACTACATATTTTTTGAAAATAGCTAATTACTTGCCAACTTATACGAAAACATTGTTTTTCCAGCGACTTGTAATTGAGATCTGCTATTTGTTAAAAATATAATTTTGTTCTGTAAATTTATGAAAACAGAACTAATTTATTTATTTATTTAGCTTACACTTTAATAAACTACTTTACAATTTGTTTTTGTTCTGTCCGTCTGTCCATAGATGTGAAATAGATTTAACTGTACGTTAAATAGTGTTTTCTTTAAAGAAACTCCCAAATTTTTGCATTTGGATGCATACAAAATTCTTGCACTTGTATACAATTAGGCCACAGGCATAGCCTAAAGTCGTTGCATATGTCGCGTATCCAACATATGTTAGCTAAAGTGCAGAATACCTTACTCCTCTTACTCTAAGACACCAAAACTGTTGTCGTAGAGATTTTCAGAGCTGATAAATCTTTTTTTGCATTAAATAAAGTGTGTGAAAAGGTTCGAGTGTAGTTGGTGATTTACCAAGAACTCAATATTACACTTAAAGGTGCACAAACCTCTTCTACTTCTACTTAAGGCCCTAGAACTACAATTCTAAAACCTGTTATATCGTGGTGCAAACTTCTAAAAATTTAATACATAATCATGCACAAGTATTTTGTTGCACAGTATTAATACTATACGTAAACCAGCAGAAAGGCCCCAAAAAACAAAAAAAAATTATGGAGGTATAGGGGTAATCAAAATGAGGGAGTCCGCCCCAAGGGGTTTTGGTTTTAATGTCCGGATGCTCTTAATAATTTTAATGCCGATCTATGGGAGCTTGTATTGGTTTTGAAGTATGATGTTGATTTTGGAATGCAATTGTAATTTTGAAATGCATTTTCTAAACACGGAACAAAATTACGAATGTAAAGTACTAGCCTAAAGAATTATTCAATTTTTCACAAAAAAAAAATCAATTTTCAGAATATGATGATGCCCATCTACAGCGCTGTATGATTCTAGGTGACATTTTCTGTGACCACTTCGGCTACTTACAATTAGCGGTACGGCCAAAAGAAATATCACTTTTGTAGATAAGATACATTAGATATGTAGTATAGTGTGCGGCAACTTCGATGCGTCAAGATGCGTTTCTTTACCTATTTAAGCATCGAAAAAACGTTAAAAATGATCATTCTTTTCACTTCTTTCTTGGCGTTAAATAGAGGATAAAATTTGAAAAAATAATTTTTGGCTGAAAATGCTTGTAGCAGTCTTTATCATCCTTGCGCTAACTCCATTCGCCACAGCGGAAGAATTTAGCAAACGAGTTACAAAATTGTTCACTGGAAAAGACGACGAAAGCGGGTACTTAAGTGCAGAAGCCAATAAGAAGGTATGTATTCCATTTGTGTTTTAAGGCCCCAAATTTGTCTTGATTTAAGTGTCCCCTCGTCCCAAGATTGGATTGTTTGGCTACTACATTTTCACAGGAACCGATATACTTATTATACATCTATTATATATGGGAGAGATTGAAATATTCTATTATACCATAATACAATACTATGTCCGCTGTTTATCGTTAAAAAGTAGCAACCTAAATTGGTAAATTCTACTAATTGTAATTGTAGGTAATCGACGCAGAAATTGATCTAATAAATTTTCAAGAGAATACAACCGACACCTATGTGCCACCGATCTCGCTTTGCAAGGTCTTTTTCCAAGGCTACTTTAAGGTATCTTCCGGAGGGAGAAGAATTTCGTCTTACTGTGTTGTTGATGACGGAAGTTACGTTGGCAACAGCGTCTTTGAACGCTTGCAAAAATTTGTAAAGCCAACTATTAAGGATTTGGTGAACGACTATTGCTTTGATGAGAAAACTCAAGTGAATACTGCAGTTGCCGCAATTCCCCACGTCAAAGCACATGTTGCCGGCCAAGTTGGGGTAAGGCCAATATATTAGTGTTACTACAATGTTACGCGAAACTGAACGTTTTTAACCTTTTAACAGGAAAAATTGTACACACGTGCAGGGGGCTCCTATTTCTACTTCAAGTCCGAGGGAGAACTACATTTAATGGTTACTACTGCTTTCTTTGTGTAGGCTGCAAGGAATTTTTACCACTAAATTGCGTGAAAATAAATTGTACTCTAAAAAGTTGTGAACATATCATTTGCAATCATTTCTGTGAGTAACTTTTGATAAAAGTTATTCTCAAATACTGCATAAGTTTGGTTCGAGATAATTTTAGAGATCTTATTAGTAGTTACGGTAACTAATTTAGTTGAAATTATCTCTCAAGTTAGTTAAATTTAAGTTAAGTGGGGTCTGTTCAATTGAGTAGTGGTGGTTATCAATAGTTGGGTCACTTTTATTTTGTTTTTCTTTCATTATTAAAAACAGCATTAATATTATATTATGTATTCTTATATATCTTTATATTTTCTAGTAAATTTACAATTTACCTACTAACGCAACTAACAAATATTAAGGTGTGTAGGAGGAAGGAGACTATTAAATAAATTTACACAGATAGCCTTTTGAGATTATTAAAACTATTAAAGAAATATGAAAGAGAATACAAGCTATAAGGCAGATACTTGGAACGGTATGATTTTCTGCAGATATCCTTTTGATTCAGATACTGTTCCTGCGTATGTTCTAAGCTAGCTCAGTATTTGGAGCGTAGCTTTGCTTAGTGGCTGGTCAATATATAATGGATAAAGGTAGGGATATTGTAGGAAGGACTCATCAACTGAATGCAACTGAGGGTAGTTTTCTGAATTCTCTCAGGCTACTGTAAAACCTTTTCGAATCATTCCCATATACTCTTGTACAGCCTAATCTCGAAGATACGGGCATGCACAAGGTCAGAAGCTAGCCATTTCCTTGAGAGGAACACCAGTAGGAAGAAGGAATTTTTTTTGCGGATGATCGAAGGATTTATACCCACGTTCAGGCTGGCTAGTGGAAAGAGACATAAGCTCTTAACCATGAGAGCAACTCAGCTGATCAAGCTTGTTTTTAATGTTATTCTACTCATACAAATAAGTTCTAATTAAAGCTTAGTAAAAGAAGAAAGGAATAATTTATGTGCACATACTACAAAACCTACTTTGAATATTTACAATATTACTGCAAGGACTTTCGACATACATTTTGCATTGGAAAATCATCTTCAAGTTATGTACCAGCCCATCAACCTTAGTAAATTTACATAATGCCAATTTACATAGCTTTTAAGTTAAAGTCAACTTTTTATAACTATATAAAAGTAATATATAAATAATAATATTAATATATTAAAGGGGTCTAAAAATACCCAAAAATGCAACACAGAAACAAAAATTTCTACGTATTACAAAAAAAAATGATGGTAAGGGTAAGAAAGAGGAATAAAAAGTGAAAATAGAAGAGTATATAAATTCACAGAAGATATTGAATTGTTATTGTGAGATTTCTTAAAAATTTGCAAAATGTAGATTGATGTTTCTTTCTTTCTTCTTCAAAAATGGGGATATTTTCAGAATAGAGGAAGATTTGCGAATAGCAAATTTCCTAAGAAAAGAGCAAATTTGTTTGCAACGATTTGTTAGTAATAGTATTATTTTTACACATATTTATCGGTTTTGTGTATTGTCAACTATTTGTTTCCATTGGTTACTTTTAGGTTTTATTGAGTGTTCCATGACTAACTGTCTGAAGAAACAATTACCAAACCAAAAATTTCTTTACACATTAGTAGATAGCTGTTCTGAGCGGGCTCTCTTCTAAATATGAACGTCACTCTCAACTGTAATGATTCTTAGAAAGTTGATTTGTAACTTTAAGTGTTTTTATTTGCGCAAGATTCGGTTAGTGGGTTTTCTTGAATATGTTTAAGATATATTATTGAAAAAATAACTTACAATGTGCATTGTAAATTTGAAAAAAAAAATAACAAAAAAAATTAACTATTCTTGTTGTTGAATAGTTTAAACAAAACTGGAAAATTATTTTTTGAAAAATATTAAATTAAATTTTTCCAAGTTTCTACAGAGAAGTATATTTGAATAACAAGTTTGTTGTTCAAAACTACTAACTATAGCTTAACTAAAAGCAGCTTTATATTTTTCAGCGGATTGTTTTTAAAAAGCTATTTTTCCTTGAAGATATTATATTGCTAGGCTATAATGATTCTCTGTAAAGTGTTCAGATAAGATCGGACTGTAAACAATCAGGTAGCTGCTATTTTTTTTCAAAAACAATACAGAACTGAATTTAATGGTCATCATTGCTCTCTTCATATTAACTTCAAGAAAACTAAAAAAAGAGTATAAGGATATTTATCGTAAATTTAAACTTTATCTAGGTTTCAACCTAATAATTTTTGTCAATTTACCTGCAAAGACAAGAACATTCAAGGCGTGTCTGTATAGAGAATGAGATTGTTAAATATACTTACTTAGGAAGGCTTGAGACGACAAATTAATAAAGAAATATCTTTATAACTTTTGCAAGATATACTTGAAACGCTATTATTGTCTGCACATATTTTTAATACATGAGAAATATTAAATTAGAATTTTGTAAACTTCTACAAAGAAAAATATTTGAACAACAAGTTAGGTATTGAAAAAGTTGCCGGGGTGGGCCTAGTGGTTGAAGCTTCGTCTCTCTTTACTTTTCAGCATGAGAACCGGTGTTCAAACCACCCGATCAGCCACAAAAAAGTTTTCACTGTTGGCTTTGTCTTTAAGGAATTATCTTGTCTCTGACCTTGTGCATGTCCGTATCTTTGTAATTTGAATACACAGACAGAGGATATGGAAATTAGCCGATATTTTCCTAATAGTCTGTCAGAATTGAAAAGACTGCCCTAAGTTGCCTGAGTCACCAGCGCTTATCAGGCAATAGCTATTGCCGCACCTGATGGACTAGGCCCAAAAACAGGGGAATGTTACGGATAGTCTGTTATGCCCGCTTAAAAAAACATTTATGATAATGAGCGCTTCCCTACACACACCCACTCCTACCCTCTCCTTCACAAGTAGACCATCCGCTCTGCGGGAATAAAAAATAACGTCCTTTTTCCCTAGGTTTTGAAAACAACTTTTTTACTAGAGAGCTTACCTAAAGGGAACATTATGTTTTTCAGCGACGTGTTTTTAAAAAAAAAAAAAAAACTTGACTTGCTTGACTGTCTTACCAAAATAAAGATTTTTATAAAGTGTTAGATAAAATCGGACTATAAAGAAGAAGGTTGCTACATTTCCCAAGAACAATTGAGGACTGTGTTTAATGGTTTTTTTGTGTAGGCTGCAAGACATTTTTGTGTAAATAAACTGTACTCTAAAACAGTATGAAATCATCATAGGACAATAATTCTGTCAGAAGTTTTTGATTAACGCAACTCTCAAGTAACTAACATTAGTTTGGGTCGAGTTACTTTATTTTAGAGATACTGGTAGTTACAGTAACTAGTTTAGCTGCAATCAACAAGTTAAATTTTAATTAAGTAGGGTCTGTTGAATTGAGTAGGTGCGGCGGACACATTGAAGGAAAGGATGAAGAAGAATATACTATTTATTCCCAAAAGATAAAGCCAAAATACCGCTATTATTGTCTCCACATATCCTTCAGATACTGTTCAAGTTTATGCTCAAACTACTTCTGTAAATTTGATATTACAATATTTGGCAAAACGCATCTTGATATTCTCTATAATCTTAATTCGAAATATTTTTGGCATCATTAAACAAGTAGGATTTGAAGACAAATTTAAAAGAAGAACAAGGCTGAATTTCGTTTTATTGCTCGTTCTATGACCAACTGTCGGAAGGAACAATCACCAAAATAAAAACCAGTTTTTTATATTTTCACAAACTATTAGACAATTGTTGTGAGTCGTCTTCATTCCTAATATGAACGTCACTCTCAGTTGTAATGGTTCTGATAAAGTTGCTTTGTAACTTTAAGCGGGTATTGTTATGTGCTAAAAATTGGGTTAGTATGTTTTCTTGAATGTTTAAGATTTCTTATTGAAGAAAAACAAATTTGCAATTCGCAATAAAAAATAAAAATAAAAATATTAACTATTCTTGTTGTTGAATAGCTTAAACTAAACATGCAAATTATTTTTCGAGAAATATTTAATTAAATTTTTGCCTGCTTCTACAGAGACGTATATTTAAATAACAAGTTAGTTGTTGAAAACTACTAATTTTTAGAGAGCTGCCTAAAAGCAGATTTATATTTTTCAGCCACATGTTTTTAGAAAGCTATTTTTCTGAAGATATTATATTGCTAGGTAGTCTGACCAAAATAATTATTTTCTTCAGAGTCTTAGATAAAATCGAACAATAAACAAGCAGGTAGCTAGATTTTTCCAAGAACAATACAGAACTGTATTTAATGGTCACCATAACTGTCGTATTGGCTCCTATTTGTTTCAAAACACATGTAGATTAGCAAAAACAAATTCTCCAAGAATAGAGCAAGTTCCTTTGCAGCGACTTGTTATTAGGCGCATTATTTTTTTACGCATATCTATTAGTTTCGTATAATCAAAAAAAAAATATAAAGAGTCTGTTTTTTATAAATCTAAACATTCTCTAGGTTTCAATTTAATGAATTTCCCAATTTACCTACAATACATATTTAAGGTCAGAAAGAGTAGAATATATTTAAATTGGAAGGCTTGAGACGACGATTTATTAGAGAAATACCTTGTTGGCTTTCCAAGACTTGAGGCTGATACTGTTCAAGTTTATGCTCCAAACTAGTTCTGTGAATTCGACATTTCGATATTTGGTAAAATGTATTTTGATTTTTTTTTGTAAATCTTAATCCCAAAATTTTTTTGGCGTTATTCTAGAACAAAGCAGACTTGGGAAAAGAATTTTTAAAAAAATCAAACTATATTTCTGATGACAGCGGATTTGAATTTTCTGAAGAAATCAAGTTATTTTGTAGAAGCTTATTATTTATGCTATTCGTCTTGCACAGATAATTCTAATTCATGCATAGTTGAAAAAGTTTTATCAAGAGAATAAATTAATTATGTGTTTATTTTTCTATAGTTACTAATAATTGTAATTATGTTACTGCAAGGATTTCCGATCTCCAATTTGCAAAAAAAAAGTCATGTATCGGCCTATCGGAGCTTGTGACCGTCAATTTGGGTGTACACATTATATGAATTTACACTGCTAATAAGTAAAGAAATGGAACAAATTAATAAAATCCCGTTGTTCATGGATACAGGAATTCAGTGCAATGTCCGATTGAGCTATGCTCCGCCTTCAGGATTTGCATTTTGGGGTAATTATACTACAAGAACAATAGCAAATAATGAATGATTTGTGTTGCACATGCTATTATTTTAACTCTTTCATGATTATTTGAGGACTGTCCGTTGGAACAGTTATTTTCTAGAATATCATTATTATTATTTCCTTTTTTTATTAGCTTAAAAAAAACAGGCAAATTAATTTACAAGACATTTTAAGCTAAATTTTTGCAATTTTTTACGAAGTAGATTTGCAACAACAAGTTAGTTAGAAACTAGTTCAGTAAACTCAATGCTTTAATATTTGGCAAAACGCATCTTGATTTCCTCTATTAATCTTAATTCGAAATATTTTTTGGCATTACTCTTCCAAGAAGTAGGCGTGCAAAACAAATTTAAAAGAAAAACAAGCCTGAATTTCTGAGGACAGGGGATTAGAATTCTTTAACAAAAACAATGCTATTCTACTTCAACAGATAGTTCTAATTAATGCATAGTCAAGAATGTATTTCCAAGAGAATAAACTTTGTGTACATACTTCTAAAGTTGCCGTGAATTGTTTGGATGCTACTGAAAAATATTCTGGCATCCATTTTGCAGTCTTGGGGGTATGCATCGGCAAATCGGAGTATGTGATCGTCAATTTTGGCAAATGTACAAAATGTCAATGAAAATTGCATTTGAGTAAACAAAGTAACAAATTCATAGACTCACGTTGTCCAGGGATACACAACCCTAGGCGGCATGTCAGTGCAATGTCAATCTGAACTATGCTCCGCCTTAATGATTATCTTTTTTGTAGTAAATTTACACAAATAAGAGCAAGCAACAAAAAATTTGCCTTGTGTTGCATATTCTATTATTTTAAATTTTTCAAAATTTCATGAATATGTTTGATCTAAATTGTTAACTATGTGCTTCCATTGTTTAATTGTGTGTTCCATGGAATATGTCCGAAATATGCCATTTTAGCGCATGCTCGGCTTGAGCCTCACTATCCTTATTCATAGGTAGTGAGCTCCCTCTTACAAACATACATTCCATAGAATAACTGTCGAAACAAACAATTATAGAATTTTTTTTCATAATTTCACACATTATTAGATAAGTGTTATGAGTTGTCTTTTGATTTTAACAAAATGTTCTTGCAAATAAGAACGTCACTTTCAAATATAACGATACTAACGATAGTTTGCTATCATAATATAATACTGTGCTAATATAATTAAGTGGATTTTGTTATGTATTCAAAATTGGGTTTGTTAGTTTTCTAGAATATCATTGTAGATTTCTCAAGAAAATTAATTGGCAATTTACAAATTGAATTTGGAGAAACGTTAAAAAATATTAAGTATTCTTGTTGTTGAATAACTTAAACAAGACAGGCGAATTATTTTTCGAGATATACCAAATTAACTTTTTGCAAGCTTCTACAGAGAAGTATGTTAGAACGACAAGCTAGTTGTTGAAAACAACTAACTATAGCTTAACTAAAAGCAGCTTTATATTTTTCAGCGGATTGTTTTTAAAAAGCTATTTTTCTTTGAAGATATTATATTGCTTGGCAGTCTGACCAAAATAACGATTATCTGAGCGCATCTTGTCCAAATGCAAATTTGTATCTGTAGTATCACAAAAAGTATACCAACTAAAGTAGAAGATAAAATGTAAAGAAAATTTAATGGGCATCCGCAGAGTGGATGCCCATCATGCAAAAAAGGGTAGGGATATGCTAGAAACGAGCTCATTAGCATAATGTTGTCATCAAGCGGGCACAACAAACTACCTGTATTTCGTTGGCCCTAAAACACAAAGGCCGAGGACACCAACCTTACAAGATGTAGGTTTTGCCTGATAACCTGCCTGATACTGATACTTTATGCAAATGAGGGTAGAACTTCAAGAATTTCCATATCCTCTAAGCTACCAGCGCAATCAAAAAGATGCAGGCAATCACAGTCATAGTAAAAGCAATTCCTTAAGTGGAAACCAATAGTAAAGACTTCTACTTTATATTGCATTTGATATATAACTCAACTTCTGCCGATTCGCTATCCCTAATTTCTCAGGTTATTTGATTAACAATTTAATTCAATCAATCAAGTTTATTTGATTTAAGGGCTCACCCATATCAACATGTACATGCTCGTTAAGTAATACGTAATACTAGCTTATATTTAGATTAAAATAAAATAAAATACAAATTATATTAGTGTCTGATGTAGCATAAGTTGGTACACAAAGTTATTAATCTAAGATGGCAGGGCTTGAGAAGCAGAATCCAAAGCAAATGCACTATTGCCCTTGCAGAGTCGCAGGAACTGTTTGGCTTTGTTAGAGCCGCGTCCTGTGCAATGACTCAGAAGGGCGGCAAGAGCCCGAGAACGCCGCATCCGGAACACACTGTTTAGAAAAGTTACAAACTGGAGTAGTTTACAAGTAACAGTAGCTTACAGCAAATTAGTGAGATAAAATACAAACGAATTGGTCAAAATTTTTAAAGATCAGTATTAGTTTTGAAATTCAAAATTCAAAATTTTTAAAAGAAGGAATCATAACCAGTTTATCTTTCATTCGAGTTATTCCTATTAGTATAGACCCACTACCCGATTGAGGAAAACATGTAGTTTCCTGTATGTGGAGTTGTCGGCCGGGAATTTTGTCAGAGAGTCGACTAATAGTTCAATGGCGGACATGGAGTCTGTGTGTGGCATCCCACGTGATGCTATCGTCACAAATAGTAGAGAACCCGTCGAGCGTCAAAATTTCTGAAATCGTGGCCGTGCGCAAAACGCTTGAGTACTTGTAAAACACGGGCGGTGCAAAGCAGTTTCGAGCAGGGACAGCAGCTCCTCCAAATCGCTGAAAGTATCGACCTCTCTAGCCTCCGCACCGTGGCAGAGGAGCACCTTTCGGCCACCGTTGACATGGACTACGTCCGTCACCTCCTCACCCTGTCACACTTCTATGCTCAAGCTCATGAGCAGTGTCCACAAGTTCATCAGCGTGTAAGGAGCTTGTCATCAAATGAATACAAACGGTAAAAATGTTGCTCCAGGGTCAACTCGGCTGTCTTCAATGACTTTTTCGAAGTTGAAAATTTAAAAATGAACATGAAACGGTTTGAAAAGATTTTTTTAAACATTTTTTTACCGTCCAAAAACATTTTTAAGAAATTTTTTTTGATTTTTAATTCTTTGGAATCCTTATGGAATTTTAGCCGTAAAATTTGGAGTTTTACGCACTCCCCCTTTGGAACTTTTGAAAAAATCCCAAAACTCATCTTTTCAAAATTGCCGCCATTTTAAAAATTATCCGTTTGACAGAAATATTTTTTCAAAAACTTGGTCTAAAGAGGGTTCTAATTAAGTGTAGGTATGTGTCGCACCTCAACTCAGGCCTCACTTGGGGAGCTTACCTTGTTAGTGAAGAATGAAATGTATAAGCCAAAAGTACGTGTGAAATTTGAATAAGTGATTTGCGACTTCCCCACAATTTGGCAATTCAGCCACAAGTTTCATGTGGTTCCCCTTTTGTCATTTTCTGATTTTACTTCACATCACAACTGGATTGAAACTTTTTTATTTTTCGCAAAAACACTGTATCTACTTGCTCGATACATTTAATAAACATTAACACAGAATATTTTAAATGGATTGGGGGACTTTTTGTTTGGAATGCCGACTTGTATATTGACAAGCAGATATTTGCCAAACAAAATTTTGCATGTAGAAAATAGTTTTAGTTCAATATTCCGCTGTGTATATCGTCGAAACAAATGCTCACTGAAAAATTCAATTTGATGCTGAAGATAGGGTCTAGTCTAACCAGTGCCTTAGGGGTGTACACGAGCTGCGGCTTTGAAATTCTACAAAACAAACTTTTTTTTACTTTGGATTCGCACTACTCAAAATTTCGCAATTTCTTTTTGAAAATAAAAAAATTCAAATTCTTACGGGATTCTTGTCGTTGTTTTCTAAGTTTTACGTGGCCCCCCTTTCAAAAATTTCCGAAATCGTTCGCCTTCAAGCCTTGGCCGACAACGCATCGACAATTCGTTTGATCAAGAGGCGGGCTTTAGCTCAAGATACATTTTTTCTATCTTTCGAACTCAAACCGGTATTACAGTAATTTTTTCACATTCCACAAACTCAAACCGTTATTTCGAACCCAAGCTGGTACTTTGAAACTTTTTTTCTTTTCATCGATCTCACATTCAGACAGGTATTTCAAACTCAACCATTTACATCGAAACTTTTTTTTAATTTCTCCAATCTTGGCAATACAGAACTTTTTTTTACATTCTATGAACTTGACCCGGTATTTTGAATCCAAGCGCTACTTTTTTCAATCACAATCAATCTCAAACCGTTATTTGCAACTCAAACCGGTACTTTGAAAACATTTTTCAACTTCTTCTATCTTAAACCGGTATTGCAGATTTTTTGTTCACATTACATGAACTCGAACCGGTATTTTAAACCCAAACCGCTGAATTGTAACTTTCTTCCATTCCTTCGATCTCAGACCGTTATTTCGAACTCAAACCGGTACATAGTGGCTCTTTTTCACTTTCTTCGAACTTGAACCTGTGTTTCAAACTCAAACCGGTTCTTTGAACCTTTTTTTAATTTCTCCAACCACAGACAGCTATTTCGAACTCAAACCGGTATTATAGAACTTTTTTCACATTCCTCAAACTCAATCCGGTATTTAGAACTCAATCCGGTAATTTTTTTTGTATTTCTAACTTAAAGCGGTACTTTGGCCATTTTTCACTTTTTTCGAACTTGAACCTTTGATTCAAACTCAAACAGGTACTTTGAAACTTTTTTATTTTTGTGCAATACAGACCGGTATTTGGAACTCAAACTGGTAGTATAAAACTTTTTTTTCACAAACTTGCAACAGGAGCCGACAGTTGTCAACCCAGTACCTTTTTCGACTAAATAAATCTGGTATATTAAACCGGAGGGTTGGACCACTTGTCGTAGCTCATATAATTAAGGTTGGGCGTTTCCGTTTCGTTTCCTCGAGGAAACGAAAACGAAACGGATAGCAAGGAAAATAAAACAAAACAAACATTTTTTCTTGGAAACGGAAACGAAACGGAACGAAACGGAAACAAAAAACTGAAACGGTAAAACATCAAAACGTATGGTAATTTGCAACATGCATCAGGATTTTTATTATTATTACATAATACTGGGAAATTAACTTTCTAGCTTAATTTTGCTTATGTAATCAACAGTCTTTATTACAAATAGTAATTGCAATAGCGTTTTCAATCAAAAATGTAGAATTATTTTCCAAATCATTATATTCACGTGAAGTGAATACGTATGCATAACGTCATAAAAGAACGTCTTTTAAAATTAAACCACTTTTCTCTACGTTTATTCTTAAAAAATGTTATGTCTAAAAATGTCTAACTTGAATTTTATGACACATGTAATCGGATTTATTTTAAACTATCAATGAAAATGTGGAAGAAAGGGTACTAGACAAGGTTCATAGAAACGCATTAATTAATGAAAAACAAAATGAGTACCCATTTTGTTTATCATTAAATTATGCGTTTCCATGAACCTTGGTACTAGATACGAAAAAGGTCAAAATAATACAAGAAAACTAGGCGCGAAGTCAATTCAACAATAGTTTGCTGCCACATTCTGTTTGGTTTCCGCCGTTTTCCTTTACATATTAAGAAAAAAAATTCTCTCTGTTTCCATTTTGGAAACAGAAATGGGCTTCGTTTCGTTTCTGAGAACAAAACGTTCCCTTCCATACATATAGTAAGTGACGGTCGAGGTCAACCCTACGTTCGCGTTCCGGCAGAAACGTTTTCGCTTCACTTTTCAGAACTTCCCAGTCAACTCACAGGCCGAGACTACCCTCCCCAACTCATAAGCACAATAAACTATTGGAAACGCACCCAACGTAAGTAGCGTTCTGTACTCAAGAAGAAATGTAGGTCATTTAATTGGTCATGGATAAGGGAAATGCGGTCAGTAGTCACCTGCGACATTGAGACTATCATATCTTTTCATTAAAGACAAAACTAGCAAGATACCAAAAAAAAACAACCCTTTTTTTAGCTTTGGGGGTCACTTTGAGGGGTCACTTAGGGGGTCATTGACAGTGGGTCAAAGGTCACTTGGATCATTGAAACTATAATAACTTTTCATTTAAGACAAAAGACAAGCTAGAACCAAAATAAAAACGATTCTATCATTTGCGGGTCACTTTGGGGGTCACCTGACCTGAGTCTTGACCCCTAGAATATTCTCCCGTAAACAGATTTCCAAAAAGTAAATCCGTTCGGGAGTTAGAGCGCAACCAGACGGACAGACGGAAAAACAGACAGAGCGTTCCCATAAAGTAGCTAGGCCGCTACTTAATAACCATTTTGACCAGGCCTTACGTGAATGTCAAATAGCATAAAAAAAACTATTCAAAGTAAACCAATTTTAAATTACATGGAAATGTGTGGGATCACCCTTCCATATAATTTACGTTTTATTTTTTAAATCAAAGAATAAACATAAAAATTATAACAAAAGAACCAAGAAGGATTCTCATTTTAGTCAATATACACCATACATTACACTAGACACTGAAAACCCTTAAGTAAACAATTTATTTTGATCAACTGTGAGGAAAGTTTGAGACAAACATAATTGCAATATCGAAAGTGAACCGTTGGCAACGCTAAGAAAAAATAAAATTCGCAACAAATCCCGTTTCAAAAATTTAGTCACTGTTTATTGTAACCAAATGAGGTGTTCAGTTTTTTTTTTGGAAACTATGGGGATATAATTTTTTCTTTTTTAAAAGCGGGAAGTATTCTAATTTTTTTTTAAATACATTTCTTAACTTAAATTTCCCGTTTGTGAAAGAGTGAAGTAGAGAAAAGTAGAGTTTGCGTTCGGAATACTGGTTTGTGTTTGACGAAAGAGGCGAAAGTTTCGGAATACCGGATTGAGTTTGAGTAAGTTCCAAAAGTTCTGAAATACCTGATTAAGCTCAAAATAGCAACCTAAGTTTGAAGAAAGTAAAAAAAAAATCTGGGTTGAGTTCGAAATACGGTTTTGAATTCTAGAACAGTCAAAACATTTTTGAGTAACTGTTTGAGTTTAGAATCCGGGTCTGAGTCCGAGGAAAGTGAAAATTTTTTTGGAAGCATTGGTTTGAGTTCGAATTAACTGTTTTATTTTGAAGAACGTGAAAAGAGTTAAAGTACCGGTTTGAGTTCCAAATACCGGTTTGAGTTGGAAAGAGTTGTCTGTGGTCAAAATAAAAATAAAAAAAGTCAAAGTACCGGGTTGAGTTCGAAATACCAGTCTTATTTTGAAGAAACGATAAAAGTTGGTACTGGTTTGGATTCGAAATACTTGTTTTAGTTCAAAGAAAGGAAAAAAAGAGTGAATGTAAAGGTTTGAGTTTGTGGAATGTGATAAAAGTCCTGTAATACCGGTTTGAGTTCGTAAGACATAAATAAAAATGTGTCCTCAGCTGAAGCTCGCCTCTGGGTTACTGGATGAATGACCGTTGTCCGCCAAGGTTTGAAGGCATAAGTTAGCATTTAGAATAATAACTCAAGTTAATTACGACTACAACGGTATTTCTTCCGAAATCTAGACCTTTTCAACTTAATAAATTTGAAAAATTTACCTACAACGACAATTAACATATTTTAAAGTGTGTACAGAGAAGAAGATGCAAATTGAATTTACTTTATTTTTGCGAAGAAAGGCTTTGAGGAAAGAGGTTTGAAATTAGTCTAGTTATTAAAGAGCTTTTATGAGAAGTTACTTGCAGATAGCTCAAACACTATGACTCTCTAAATGGAATTAATTAAGGAAAACCATTGGTAACCAATGAAATTGAAAGTTTTCAGTCTGCGTCTATTCCGCGGCTTGGTTTGTCAAAGTGGCATACGGGTAATTGAAAAAAGAAACAGAAATCCATATTTTCAGTTTTTAAAACATGGAAAGCAAAGAATGATGAATTGTTTTGAATTTAACTAACATTCGTTACCATTATTAACACTCATTATTCATTACCTACAGTGAATTTAGAAGTGAAGCAGTACGGCCGTGTTAGCAAAATTCTGTGATTTAAGTCAATAGTCAATTGTTATTAGAATTTAAAGATTAAAAAAATTTAAATTTTATTAAGCAATGGAGTCACTAATTTTTAATTGTCATCAAACAATTAATCAAATTCAATGTCAAG